>CAJQZN010016710.1:0-10834 GCA_907164685.1 Colias eurytheme | reverse complement strand
TGAATGTAATTAATTTTCTCATAGAATAACTTATTGCATGGATTTTTATTTAAGTAAATACTAACTCACATTTGTTGTGCTTTTTGTAGGAGAAAAACGTGGATTATGGCTAAAAATTTAGGCTTTGGGTGATTTATAACGCTTATACGCTTCTATCGTGTCTAATATCTATGTTAAATTGTGGATAAAATGTTCAAACTCACTCTATGTAATGGATTTCTAATGGTTTACATCATTACTCAATAGATCACCAGAGAGGGGGAGTTACTGCCATTTTACCAACAAGAGCTGAAAGTTGGAGCTGATGGAGAAGAAGACAGACTGATGTTCATTTGGCCCATGACTATTGTCCATAAAATTAATGAGAAATCGCCGCTTTACAACCTTTCTGCCTCAGATATGTTAAAAGAGAGATTCGAGATTGTTGTTATGCTTGGTAAGTCCTTATTTTATAATTTGATTATGTTTAAAGACATTATTATAAATTATTCTTAATCTATGTCTATCTATGATATTCTTAGTCTTAAATGTAGAAAATCGTCGTGGAACTGTAATTGTACGTAGGTATGTAGTAGGTATACCTACGCTATCTCCAGTCTAAACATACAACTGAGTTCTCGTATCTTGGCACTTCCTTGACAGTGATTTGGTCGTTTGCCCTAAACTTTACATCATAAATGTCGTTGGATTATTCATGGGTTTATAGTTTATTTCTACAACAAAGGTAATTGCGTAATATCGATGAAATTGTATGGTAGCCAATTTAAATAATGTGCCATTGGAGGAAGAACATGAATTTCAAATATCTCAGATGCTTGTATTTACATTCATTTCATTTTCATTAATTTTAGATTGAAATCATTTTCAGAGGGTGTGATCGAATCAACGGGTATGACGACTCAGGCGAGAAGTAGCTTTTTACCATCAGAGATTCTGTGGGGACACCGATTTGAAACTATGGTATCTTTCCGAAAGGATACCGGGGAATATGAGGTAAGGAGCAAAACAAAAAAAAATTAAATTAAAAAGAAACAAAAAACATTTTTAACATTTTTATGAACAAAAAAATAACATAGCATAACAACAAATGAAGTGATTTGATATAGAAGTGCTTTGGACTATATGATAAAAGAAAATTGGATTTCATTGATAAGAAGAAAATTTGAACAGATCTGCCTACAAACTTTACCCTTAGTATAGAATAAATACTATAGAATTTACCTTTGAAATAATACTTATGAAAACGAAACTTTTATATTTCCTTAACTTCTGAGTCTATATGGTATGCTATGGACTTTAGACTATAGATCAATTGCAAAAGAATAATTTCCTTAACTAATAAACCAACACACGTTTCCAGGTGGACTACACACGATTCAACAACACATACGAAGTGGACACGCCTCTCTGTTCCGCGAAACAACTTGACGAGCTCCGAGCCACCGTCTCCACTTCCCAGAAATTAGGTGTTTATAAATTCTAACTTATAAGTAATCCATTATCCTCGTTTTACATCTTTTAACCTGTGAGCAATCAGCTTAAAATAGCCTTTACGTAATACTTATCATTCCACGATCTTTAGAGTTGTCTTTTTAATACGTTTTCCTTCGAAGTGTTTAACGATAAATACATTTAAGCAATTTAAAGTCAATTATTTAACATAAATGTGTGATTTTATAAAGATTGTCTTAGTTTAATATGAAAAAAAGAACAAGCAAAGTACGAAAACGCTATAAGGAAGTAAGATAATTATGAGTAAATATGGAAATTGGATGGTTAGTCTCTCGAAGGGCATTAATAAATCGAATCACGTATTATTATATCACTCTATCAGTTGCAAGCTCATCAATAAAATGCACACTAAACATAATTAACATTTTTGTCATATGACTCAGATATTCTTTCTAATCAAAGAGTTTCCTCAAGACATCCTTTATAATATCATAATAGTTACCTAGGTATAGAATAATATTTTTTTTCACGTGACTCTCCATCCAGACCTATTATCTAACCAATAATTCTCATTAATTTTCAGATCGCATGCTCGGCACCATTCCGAAGACATTCTCCAACGACACATTAGACATGAGCTCCGTCGATTCCATGTCCCTGGACGAGCACATAGAAATAAAGATCCCAGAAGCGCGCGCGAGAGAGAACAGGCTGATGGCGCAGAACAACTTCGTGCAGCACGTCAATGAGAAGAAGAACTCAAGTCACACGCACCTGGCCGTAGAGAACGGACACGAAGCTCTGCCAAAGATCAACTCGGCCGTCATGATCAGCGATAAGACAGAGCGAGACGGACCCATCCACAGGAGCCACAGCCACGCAAGCATGAAGAAGATGCATATAGTCGTGCCGAACGGCATCGGCCATATGGCGAACGGCCATGATCATAGAGCGGAACATAAAATCAAAAAGTAAGTGTGTACAAATTATGTTGTTGCCGTTTAAATGAGGCGTGTTATTTTTCCGGTTTGTATATTAATGTGTAGTATCTTCTATGATTTTTGTTGTCTTGCGAAGTAATCGTAATCGCATCACAAATAAGAATAGAACATGGGAAAGAAAAAGTTCTTACGTGTGTTACTTATCAACTAAACCCTTAATGTTATTGCTATTTTATATCTAATAAGAATGACATTTATTCCAGATCGCCGAGCGAGCACCAGATGGAGTCAGTAATCCCGATCTTGGTGACGTCACCGGAGCCCGCTTGACCGCACGCGCGCGTTACTTTCCTGTGCGACTAGTGTAAAATCCTTGTGTGATGTGTAAGTGTCTTTGTACGTTTATATATTGTTCAAGCTACAAGGATTTGTTTTCCTTTGCATATTTACTTTTAATAATATTAATATTTAAACAGAGTGTAATTATTTACCTACGTAAAAAAAACGTTTAAACAGAGTATACCTAATATTCTTCATCTATAGTAACTAATAAATTGATATTATTTATATTTTAAAACGTCAAACACATCTATCCACTTATAATAATAATATCTATAGTTTCATAGTGTTAAATCACCCATACTAATTATGTATTTCAGTTCTTTGATTGTAATGAATAGATCTATATCGTTCAAAATTTCCTTTTTCTAACGATATTTTTGTACGCCTTTTTGAAGTCTGGAAATAATTGATGAAAAAAATAGTAAATTGAATGTCAGTTATAGGACGGCCAGGATGCATGCTCGAGGACAAGTTCGTTGAACTTTGTATGACATTCACTTTCAGTCTTATTAATCTGAAAAAATAGCTAGGTAATTTTTTTTTATTTTGCATGGTATTATACCTCACTCAAAAAGTAAAAGTACAAAAGGCATTTTTGCCAAACTATGGTTAATTCGTTAATAACGCTACATTTTTGAAATTGTAGAGTTCGAGACTGTTGCACATTCATCTGCGTCATTATGTATTTATTCGTCCATTTTTATAATACAACATCCATGTCATGGAGAAATATTTAAAAAAGTTGTTGAAAATTCTGAAGCCGGATTCCGGAAATATTACAATTTTATGTACTTTAAATGACAAGAACATTTCTATCGAGATGTTCCAAGATGGATGGTTGCCAACATTCTCTGCGTTGTAGCATTGCCGTTAAAACGTAAATGAAATGTCACGACGATATTATTTCTATTTAATTTAATAAATTAAACACACGAATTAAAAGAGTTTTCTTGTCCGGGTGTGACATTCTTGTTAACAATAGTTCTTGCAACTGACTGGTATCTAGATACCTATTTTCTAAAAAAATGTTCGATCAAACAGATTTTCTCTTTGCTATGTACAAAAAAACTTAAAAAAAATAGTGTCATTTTCTGTTTATTTGATTTGAGTGGATATAGATGTGTTAGTTATATACCAATGTATCTATTAATTATAATGTTTATTATAATTTATTATAATATTTTCTATGTGAATGTACAAATCACGTCTACACAAGGGATCAGCAGAACAGAACAGGGTGGTACTGTAGACCAAGTATTTATTAACGATTAATTAGCGAAATTAGACATAGGGTGTTACGAAATTTATATATGTTATGATTGTTTAAAAAATAATTATACGGTTTTTAAATTTCTACCCTGTGTTTTAGGTTAAGGCTTCTAGTTTTAGAATTTATATTGTTCTATCGTCAGTCAAACTAAGGATAGAATCTTCTTCCAAAATATAGTTTAATAATGATATAAATGCTTCCTTATTACCAGTCGGTGTGACCGTGACTTATTCAAAATTCCTACATACTTAATAGACAAATTTAAGGCATATAATTTACGGATATACAATTAGACTTTTAGAGCTTTTGAAGAGGTCCGTCGATGCAAGACTTATTATAAGTATTTATCGTTTGTCATGTTTGGACGGACTATATCTAAGTAATAGTATTTATGTATCTCGTCGTATCTCGTATCCTATTTTATTCTAATAACTTTGCTTTTAAAAGATCACGTACAAATATGTAAACTATTAGGATACAATCGGCTTCTCTAAGTAACTGTTAAGTAATTTAAAGATTTTATACGATGTACTTAATCACGTATATGTAGGATTATGATGAATATATACCAAATTGAAAATTATATTTAATAAAACCTATATATAATGTAACATCATTTAATAGCAAGCTGTTAGCTGTGCATTATTTTCAATATTTGCTTAGCAATTAAATTTGTGATTGAGTACTGTTTAATGTAATTGACAAAATAAATGAAACTTTTGTTCAAATTATAATAGACGACTGATACGTTTACTGCTGTTACTATGAAAATAATATTATATACATTTTGTGATATTTGTCGATGTTCAAATACGAATTTACAATAAATATTAAAACTATCTGATGATAAAATTTAAACTGTATGTCAACACTGATTTATTCATTAGGACTTAAATTTAACTAACTAATTAAATAAATGCGCCTTTTATTAAAGTATGTCTATAATATTATGTTAATTAAGTTTGTTCATATAATATTTTTTAGAGAAGTTTTCGTGCCAAAAATAATTAAATAAGCTGATAACAACGTATAATATTGAAGTATATTCTTACAATTATAATATACAGTGTTGGCATAGAGCACTTAAAATATAGATTCACAGATTAGTAGATTTTTAAGGATTTTCGAATAGTCAAGGCGGTGCTGGCGCCGCAACATTCAATAAATCTTAGTCCAATGTGATGCTTTTATCAACCAATATAAAGAATTGTTTTAGAATTTAAATATAAAATGTATTGATACTTTACAAGTCTTTTATTTTACCCACAAAATATTTTCATCCCCAAAAATTATAATTTTATTGCAGCACGTGCTTTTTATGTATTTAAGGAGTGAATGAAAATACACACTTATTGTTCAAGAATATTTATTTATTAATTATCTTATGTAGGTACTCATATATAAAGCTACTACAGATATCATCATTTTATTTTAAATGCACTCAATAAAACTGAGCAAAATGAAAAAGGGAAATAACTTACAATATAACGTATTATTAGTATTCTATGAAAAGTAATTTATTTATATAATATGTAATAGCATAAAAGCTACTCACCGATAGATGGCGTTGTACATGTATACAAAACAAATATACGCTCGTATAAATTACAATTTACAGTAAATTGCATACATTAAGAATAATTTAGAAAAAATAACAAATATATAATATTCTTATCTATTCAGGAATATATTAAAAACATTAATTTCATTTTGAGAAAGCGCCATCTGTTGTTTATTATAATCAAACGTCTATTGGCTATTTTTATCGGCCTTCTTCGATTTAGATTTTGTGGCTTTTTCTTCTTCACTCGAAGACGAAGAATGTTCTGTGGCATCGAAGAAATCTGATGGGTATTTGATACAGGAGGGTCTGCGTGTGAGGCTTGCTCTGTGTATGGCATCAACCACTAGTCTATCCGAAACGCTAGAGAGTGGTGAAATCGGTATGGGTGGCATCGTTGCTAGCGGGCTTGCAGGTGCCGGTGATGAAGTATTCATATATCCTGGAAATTTTAAGATACTATCTATATTATGGATTTTATTGTACTTACCTATTCGGTATCACTGGTACAAAATGCAGTTTTCTATTATTTATTTATTTATATATAAAAACTCTATTCTAATATTGTTAATTGAAGAAATAATTGAGTTATGAGCGTAGGAAATAATAATTTTAATTCTGGGTCGAACGGGGCGAAGTTAGACAAAAGAGTTTGTAGCTAATACAACGTTGAAAATAAATAAATAAATATTATTTTGTTATAATATAGCTATGTTCTGTAGTTGACATTTACCATTGACCATTAGATATAACCCTAACAAACTTCCCCTTTTAATTGTTTCAATAAACTGGAATTAAGCCAACATTATTGACCGGTCGAAAATCTACACTTTCCGTTGGAGAACCTTCATGCCTTCACACAATGTACGACATTTATTATAACGATCTATTCTTGTACAAAAACCATTAGGTTATTATCCAAATATCTGCTTAGATATATAATAAACTAGCGGTCCGCCCCGGCTTCGCCCGTGGTACCTACATGTTTAAACTATCCTATCTCTCAAGTTGGATCGAACTGCACATGGTGTGCGAATTTTATTATAATCGGTTAAGTGGTTTAGGAGTTCATTGAGGACAAACATTGTGACACGAGATTTATATATATTAAGATAAAAGAAATCAATAGATTATTTATTATATTTTACTCTGATAGGATTGCTGGGCAATCTATTTGTGGGCAATTCTAATTAATAAAGGAGTAAATTTGATATACATAGATAGGATAAATGTTGAAGTTTTTGGTCATTTCGATAATGTTGAAGTTTCATGTTTATATTATATACTTTCTGTTTTTATTACAAGCTGTGTTCATCTGTTTCACTGCTTATCCGTGTAGGAACCTATAAATAGGTACTATAACAACTACTCGTTTTCAATGAAATTTTTAAAGTAACTCTCTATCTAGGCAGTACCTATTTATTATAATGCTCCTCATACTCATTGTTGAAAACTGAAACGAATGATTAGTAAGGTAGATTTTTCGAACTTTGAAACATACTACAAAAAGTTCTCCAAAAAAAAATAACAAAACTTTAAATTACTCAGTTCCTTTTTTCTCGCGGGTATGTCAATGTACAATATATTCAAGTGACTAGTGAGGATCATAAATTGAGTTGTTAGATAAAATATTGTACCTAATGCTTTGTTTTCTCAACCGGAGCTCTATTTATACACGACGATAAGTTATTTGTATATCACCACGTAATTTATTTTGTACTAGTATTCATCATACATACTAATTAAGTATTTTTTACTTACCTGCACACTCTATAGACTAATCAGTATAGTCTCTTTGCAAGGATTTAAAAGCAACACAACAAAAACAGGACAAAGTCAACAATGAAAAATACATTTCACAGAACCTTAGCCATAATCATCTTAAAACATGGAGTAACGAAAAAGCGTACCTAGAATGAGTAGGTATATGCAAACATGGAAAATCGAATTTCATCACTTAATAATACTGAAAGTTAGTTAAAATTGGTTGCATAAGTTTCCTGGATATTAAGTAATTTTGCTTTAACGTATAAGACAACGCTTTTATAAAAAAATGAGGTTGTAAGTACCTACAGTAGTCCCATAGGATTATCGATATAATAGGATATAAAAATTAAACACAACTTAACGTCACAACAAAATATTCATTCAATATTTACACAAAATAGAATTCATATCGACGTCCCCCGCGAATAATCCGGTAATGACCTATTACGGGGTTCTTCATGTTATGCGTTTTTCGGCATCTAGAAGTTAAAATACACCATGTAAATTTTTTTCAGAATTTTTCTATCTTTATTTACGAAGATATAAAAAACTACGCGTTTATTCCATAAAATAACATTAAAATGTATTTGAAACGAATAATATGGTTTTAGATCTTTACGAAAAATAATACCAATATGATTTGACAGTAAACGTTGTTACGATATTATTCAGGTAAAAAGTTTTCTACATTATTTAATTAAGTGCTAGTACAGACTTATTCGGGGTTTTATTAAGAAATCGATTTCCCGCTACTTTCATTATGGAGTGCAAGTATGCAAGGTATTTTTTTAAACACTCTTTCTATTACTGAGCAAATGATTTACACAGCCTTAGAAAAAATTAAAAGAGATGAAAGTTTGATAGATAAACGAGGCAGGCATCAGAATAGACCACATCGAAACCTTCATCTTCATCTTCATTAGATGCTGGTCGTCCGACTCAGGTTCTACCTGCTGGCCAAAATAAGCCCCCATCAGTATGGCTTCATGCCACAGAGGAGCACCGACGACGCCCTCTATAGACTAGTGAGCCACATCAGAAATAAGAGGGAGGAGAAGAAGATTTCTGTTGTGATATCTCTAGACATAGAGGGAGCCTTCGACAGCGCCTGGTGGCCAGCCATAAAGGTGCGGTTGGCCGAAGTTGGGTGTCCGGGGAACGTTAAGCCAACCAACAAGGCGTGCGTGCAGGGTTCCATAGGTGGGCCGCTCCTGTGGGACCTCTTGCTGGATCCTCTGCTGTGGATGTTAGAGGAGATGGATGTGTTTTGTCAGGCTTTTGCCGACGACATTGTGCTAGTGTTTGATGGAGATACTGCTTTAGAAGTAGAGACGAAGGCAAACTGCACATAGAGGAAAATTGACGAAAGGGGTGTCAGAAATAAACTAAAATTCGCGCCACACAAGACATGTGCCCTGCTCTCGACACGAAAATTAAAATTTGACAGGCCACGACTTGTAATGGGGAGTGTGGACATCCAATATTTCGAAAGTAAGTAAAGTAAAATACTAAGTAAGATACTGGGCCTTACTATATTGATGGCGGCCTGACATTTAACGCCCATGTCGGGAGCGTTTGCAAAAAGGCAATCGCCCGTTATAAGCTATTAGCAAGAGCAGCTAAAGTAAGTTGGGGGCTTAACCCCCAAGTAGTTATATAACCGACTATATTGTATGCATCAGCAGCGTGGGCACCCAAAGCGGAAAAGATGGGGGTCCAAAAGAGGCTTAACACCGTTCAACGGGGTTTTGCCCAGAAGATCTGCAGAGCATATCGGACTGTCTCTGAACTCTGCGATGCTGTTGGCTGGGATTCTCCCACTTGACCTCAGGATACTCGAAGCTTCGAGGCTTTATGAGATCAAGAGGGGTGTGTTGCACCCGGCGGTGTTGAGGGACAGGGAGATGAAACGAATGGCACCCGCGATACGGACCCACATACGGCAGAGCAGGTAGAGATTACAATCTGTGTCCTGTTTCATTCGTCAAGCTTATTTTGAGACAGGATACGATCAGCGAATGGGATAGGAGGATGTAGGAGGAACGGCCGGAGTCACGAAGCCCTTTTTCCCAAGCGCTGCTGCTGTATACAAGGTAGTCGCGAAAAAGACATCACACACCACACCACACAAGTACTGACTGGTCACGGCGGATTCGCCTTCTGTGAGGTTCTGGTGAACTGTAATAGGACCATAGTATAATTTTCATGATTGTGTAATCATGTGTAATAGTCGTGTTTTCAGTGCAGTGTCTATTTTCTATGATAATAATAACTATCGTGTTTTGTGAAACAATCCAAAGTTGTTTCATTTAATAAAATGTCCTGTATTTCATAAAACATACTATAATAATCATCAAATAATACTAAACTAAGTAAATAAAACTAATACTAAGTAAACTATTCGAATAAACAGTAATAGTTATAACTAGACATCGGATTATATGCACTAACAAAATGCCAAAATATGCATGCAAATATGCACTAAAAAAGGCCGAAATATGCACTAAAAACGACTGATATGCCTAAAATATGCACAATACAAAATCAAAAAACCTTTATTATTTTATATATTTAAATCAAAGATTGTACAAATACAGTGAAATTTTCATGAAATTTAGTATAGTTTTTGTGCCAATATACAATTAGGCATTTTTACCTAATTTTCGATCGCAAATTTGTGACGTTTGTCACCCGCGAGCCCAGTGTTGCCACCTTAGACCTTTCCGGGCTAAATCTAGCCCTTTTTTGGAATTCAACCCATGTTTCAAGTTTTAGGGTAATCTAGCCCTATTTTGAATAGCTCAGAATTTACTTAAAATGGAGCCCATTTTGTAATTTTTCTCCATTTTACCATGCCAAAATAGGGTTTGTTTACTCGCTGAGCGTTCTGATTGGCTAATAAAGGTTAGTCGACCAATCAAAACTCCCGTTACTTAACGAAATATGCACTATTGGGGAAAAAGGCTAAAATATGCACTAACGCCGTAATTAGCGAGTTTTATGCATTTGCATATGCAAATATGCAAATGCATATAATCCGATGTCTAGTTATAACAATAAAATGTACGTTACTGTTAAACAATCGAATAACCAAATAATAGATTATTACAAATGTTCAGTATACAAAACAAATAACACGAATATTAGCGCAACAAGATTTTACGGTTGCCGTCGAAAATATAAATTTACACGAACAATATCGTAAGTGATATTACTGACCAGAGCTTGACCTACACTAGTATAGTAAAATGAATCCAGCTAAATTATAACGAAGCCCTTGGGACTACTTAAATTTTGTTGAAATAACCAGATAGCTGAAAAAATTAGCTTCCATATGCGATATTAAAAGTCTCTGATACTTGTTGTTTAATGGAGTTATTAAGGAAAAATGGTTTTTTATTTTTCCTGAACATTTACACTTTTACGATTACCGGATTATTCGCGGGGGGCGTCGATATAACATATTATTCAATTATAATTATCTCTTGATTTGTGACAAAT
>CAJQZN010016709.1:0-12304 GCA_907164685.1 Colias eurytheme | reverse complement strand
ATATAAAAAGTATACTTTAATAATTAAATGGCACAATGATTTAAAAAATATGTAAAACTTGTAAAATTAAATTATTTATAAATAAAGTTGTGTTTTTGGCATCAAGATATGTCTAAATAATACTGATTTTGTATAAAAATAAAAAGCTGAATAATATAAATTTTCAGCCATATTCTGATTGCACTGTTATGGAGAACTGTCCTTTAGGAATACTGGTTTCATGGTACCAAATACGAGTATCCAACAACACTGTAAGGGAAATCAAAGAATTAGCATACATTTTAGATGGCAACATTTTAAAATCATGCATATAGGCGTCAGTTAAAACTCAGTTGACAAGACGGCAACATCTTGTAATAATTATTATTTCTGACAGAAATTTAATACAGCCTATTACATTTTCAAGACTTTCAACTTTGAACTTTTTCAATATAACAAAAGTTATATAAATCAGTACGAAAGGCAATAGTTACCAATATCCAAAGGCTCCACATAAAACTTGAACATATGGCAAACATTCTCACACTCAGGCACTGGTGCAACCGACCACATTTTCATACCCTTGACTTGACCTTGCCACATTAACCTCTCTATGTAATCCAGCTATAAAAGAAAAATACATTTTGGAGAACATTCAATACTTTGAGAAGATTGTCATTTTTTGATAGTGATAGAATGCAGAACTCATGTTATTTAAATCAAGGTCTAACAAACAATATGAAGAAAACTACAAAATGTTACATTTTATAATATACTACTGATAATAATAAGTGTCTATGTCACAGAGTACTTTTATTATAATATATTATGTCAGTGTATGTATGATAAATCACACTTTAGTTTGATTAAATTTATCACTAACTAGCTGCTCCGCGCGGTTTCAACCCCGTGGCTCCTCTCCTGTTGGTCGTAGCGTGATGATATATAGCCTATAGCCTTCCTCGATAAATGATCTATCTAACACCGAAAGAATTTTTCACATCGGACCAGTAGTTCCTGAGATTAGCGCGTTCAAACAAACAAACAAACTCTTCAGCTTTATAATATTAAGTATAGATAATATAATAATATAACAATAGCTAAATGAACTTATACATACATGCATAACAGCTCCTATTTCATAGCCCATAAAAATGTGCTCTGTAGCTGGATATTCTGCATCACTAGGCAAGAAGTTGGGTACACTGTAATATTTCCTAAGTTTACGAAGTATTCCTTGGTGACAGTTGCCCCTAAAAATATAGAGACAACATCGTTGATTATAAACAAGAAACATTTGCTTGAATATTATATTTTAATAGGTCTTTATGAATAGCCGTATAGTCTATAGTTATATTCTGTTAATAAAAAAATCACAAATATTCTGTTCATTCAAGCTAGAACATTATTTCTTATTAAATACTAGCTGTGCTCAGTGGTTTTACCTGCAGTGCTCCGCTCCTGTTGGTCTTAGAAAGATGAGATATAGCCTATTAGCCTTCTTCGATAATTGGGCTATCTAACACCGAAATAATTTTTCAAATCGGACCAGTAGTTCTCGAGATTAGCGTGTTCAAACAAACTCTTCAGCTTTATAATATTAGTATAGATAATTCCTTACACACCAATCAAATTTTCCTTGTGGATGTTCCAAAATTTGTTTATACTGAATAAAACCATATTAACACTTACCATCCCACATACCAAGGCTTCTGTCCAGGTTCATTGTTAACTCTTTCCTTTGGCATTGAGAAGACTTCCTTCAATGTAAAGAGGTCACTTTTAAAGTTTAAAAACTGGCAACCCTCTTCCAAACTTTCATAGCTGCCAACTGTGTCTTCATATAGTTTTTTAAACATATAATAACTGAAATCTTTAACTGCCCTCCAATGGCCAATTGCATTTTTAACTATCATAGGTTTTGATGAATATGCATATTTCTGGAGACAAATTATTTACATTAAAATGACAAGAAGGTATTAAACTATAGCCAACAATTAAAAATATAAGTGATGTATATAGTTAGCTGCTTATAATTTAATTGTTTTTTAAAAGTAATGTAAGTACTTATGTATACAGATTGTTCTATGATACAAAAGCTAAATATTAATCTATATATATTGATTGGGTCTTTATACGAGGATTCATAAATGTACAATCTTCTACATAAATAAGTATACGTAGTGTATACGTATACGTAGTGATAAGGCCGCCAAGTTAGTTGTACTCTGTTTTTTAGCTGTAAGTAATTTTTAAGTTTTCCTGATTGTACAACTAATAAAGTGTTAAATAAATAAATAAATAAATAAATATCACAATTTAAGCAGTAACTATATAAACCTTGGTAGTATCAACTTACATCAAATTTGCTTCTTGTTACATTGTGTAATATAATAGGTTTTGTAACATTAATACAATAACTACAGTTAGCCAAAGGACGGGTTGCTTCCCACACTAGATAATTGCTTGGTAACAAGCATCGAGCACTTACAAACGTATCTACTGTAAATATACTGAAAACAATCGAGGCCAAAAGTGCAACAAACGCCGATATTATAACTTTAGTATTGTATCGCTTTTTTAATAGCTCTTCCGTATCCTTAAAAATTAATTCATAGTTTTCAATAACACTGAACTTCAGGCCATTTCTTATAGCATTTTGTTGAATGTTTGCGAGTTTGTACTGAAAATTCTCGTACTCCTTATCAGTTGTTTGCATTTTCTTTTCATATTTAATGGTATTTATGTCATGATTTATATAATAATAATTGAGACTGAAATAAACAATTTCTACTTCGAAACACACACAACACATGCACAACTGTGATCTGTGATGCACAACACAAAGTTTTGGTTAATGGTTTTGAGTTTTGACTGGTTTTGACAAAAATAGCAAGAGCGATGACAGTTAGTGATGCTTCGAATTAATATTTAATATGAATAATAAAATCGGTAACTTGTTTAATAGTGCATTGAAATTTTGATTAATTTAACGAGCAGAAGGCTTGCAGAAGGCATATTTTAAATCAAATTCAGAATTATTTTAATATAACTTAACTACTTTATTTAAAATTTCTTTATATTATATGTATCTCGACCGCCGGTGACCGGTCGCGGTGGAAAACCCTGAGGGAGGCCTTTGTCCAGCTGCCAGCAGTGGACGTCCCACGGCTGAAACGAATATGTATCTCAATGCTTTACTTTATTTATCTCCACGTACATTTAATCTTTCCTCAACAAATGTTTCTTATAATATATTCTTAATCTAGTTTGTTTTCTGAAAAAAATCGGTATTTCTGTCCGCTATTTTATCGATAAAATTATAAAAAAAACGTATGGTTTACGACACTAGCGTCGCTTGACCTGACGCTGTCAACTGAAGTCAACGAACTGTTGAACTTGGCGGTTCCAATTTGTGATAACTAGCTAAAGAACAAAATGCCTCCCAAAAAGCGCGACAAAGACAACGAAACAAACAAAAATACCAAAATAGATCACCTACAAGCGGACCATGAGCTATTTTTGCAAGCATTCGAAAGTAAGTGCTGTTTAGTGAGCTTTTTCATTGAGCTATGCTTAGCCTTAATTTGCACACAACAGAAGTTAACAAAACTATTTTAAATTTCAGAGCCAACACAAATTTATAGGTTTTTACGAACTCGTAACATGTTATCGGTATGTATTTTATCCTCAGTGAAGTTGTTATAATTAAATTGGCCTTGTTTATGAAGCATTGATTTATTTTTACAGCCAATATTTCTAAATAGAACGCTATCGTATATGAAAAGAAGGATGTCTCGGAGTAATAAAAGTCGTGTAGGTTTTAAAGTAGATTCGTTGTTAGAAAAAATTACACAGAAGAAAAGTACTGACTTACAACCAAACAGCCTTGGGGGTTACATGACATTAACTTTCCTAGGATTTTATGACAAGAGTTTAGATGATTCAAGAGATTACCAAGTGAAAGTAGAAACTTTATTATTAAAGATCTGCCATAAGAAAAGGAAAGAAAGCTCATCAGCCATTGTTGAAGTTTCAGTAAGTAGAACATACATTACTATAGAATTATTGCAAATTGTATTTTATATTTAATCCATCAGTCCCCGGAATCACAGACACAATAGATAATCTATTGTGTCGCGCCCGATCGGGGCGCTCGGTGGTCAATGGGTTAATGAAAATGAAGCCACTATTTCTGTGACATCTGACATGAAATAGGTTCTCACTGATAAATGCTTAAATTAAATTTTCCACAATACTTTGGATTACATTGTTTTTATATTAACCTTCAAATACATAATTTTCAATTGTTTTTGAAGTGGACACATAAAATCCTTTATACATTCTATGCCCAACATTTTTGCCTCCTTTTGCATCATGTATCTAACCAATATTTTTTTTTAATATTCCCATTCAAGGTTGGCAGTTGTTCTGTGCCTCTAAATCCTTCATCATCAGAGCCTCCAGCGATGGCATCTGCAGTGAGCATAGCGAGCGATACATTCAGTCCATCCCAGGGTCCGAATGTTAAGTCATACATGCTCATGCTAAGAGTAACGATAACTAAGTCAACAAGTAACACTAATGGGACAGCTAATACCACAGAAATAACCAATGGGGATAGTGATGGTAAGTTTACTTGTTTTATACTATTATTTATAACATGCAATTATATTCTCATAAAATGTAACTATAGCATATATTCTACTACAGTAAAAAGGCCAACAAAACTGGCATATCTGTTTTAATATAATTATTAATTATGTTGAATTCTTGATTGTTAACCCAATAGGTAGTATGAGTTCATTAAAGCTGTAACTCTCCTGGAAATATTTGGTGAAGAAATGTTATAGAACTTCAAAGAGATTATTCATTAAAAGCCCACTTAGCACATACACACCCGATAGAAGGATATCAAACATCTTTTAAACAAAATGCTATGAAAATTTGACTAAAAACAAAGACTCAGGCTATTTCATTTCTTTTTGTCATGATGACCAGTTGGAGATCAGAAACTGCACCTGTATTAACAAGATATAGGATCTACAGGGTCTTTATAACTTATCAAATTCCCATAGTATACATTTAATATTTTAACACATAAATTATGTTTCCAGAACCACTCACAAAGCGCATAAAGTCCTCTGACATAAACTCAAGTCCCACAGATAATAAATGGAGCAAGCTCTATGGAAGTGAATTGATTGTCTATGATAAACACAATAGATGCCTTCTGACAAATGGGGAATATGATTTGGTATTACATGATGCAACACCAGGAGGCAGGAGTGCGACTATAGCTAGATCACCGCATAAGGCTTTAATGGCCCAATGGGAAACTATACCTAATGTAAGTAGTTTTTATAAATCACTAGGTTTCCGCCCGCGGCTTCGCCCGCGCAGTCAAAGGAAAACCCGCATAGTTCCCGTTCCCGTGGGATTTCCGGGATAGCGTCATTTTCCTGCGATAAAAAGTAGCCTATGTCCTTTCTCGGGTATCACAATATCTCCATACCAAATTTCATGAAAATTGGTTCAGTAGTTTAGGCGTGATTGAGTAACAGACAGACAGACAGAGTTACTTTTGCATTTATAATATTAGTATGGATTTCAGTTAGTACAATAATTTTAAACAATCAGTGTAGTTATTCACAAAATCAGTTGCTTTTTATTTATATTTGAAATCTAATAAGTATTAAATTTTTGGATGAGTTTGAAAAATATTAAGAGTATTTTTATTGTATCTATATGGTCTTTCATTAAGCATGGGTCAATTTCGGCCTGTAGTGGCATTCATGTAACTTGGCATGCTAAATTGAATTGGCTGAACAATAAAGTATATTTTCAATAGATGTCACTCACAGGAGGTGGTCACCATAGGCCAATAACAACAATCAATGTTTAATGAAAGACCCTAATAAAAAATTACAATATCAAAGTAAAGAAATTAAAACTTAATAATTGTCATTAGATAGTTACAAAAATGTTCAATGCAATTGTTTAACAAATCTCAGTATAAATTCTTAAAAATGATAGTTACAAAAAAGTTCAATGCAATTTTTTAACAAATCTCAGTATAAATTCTTAAAAATAATAGTTACAAAAAAGTTCAATGCAATTGTTTAACAAATCTCAGTATAAATTCTTAACTTATATTGCACATTTATTACAGGAAAATGAATTGCACTCTGAAACAAATCCATTTGACATATTCAAAGTCAGACCGCTATTAAAACTCAAGCTGAGTTGGAGTCAAGAACCCACCAATGGACTAGTGAATAGACCAAAATTGTACCAAGCTAATGAGACTAATGGAATTAAGAAGGAATCCAATACAAGCAAAGATAGAATATCAACAAGTAAATGTGGTGCTAGTGATAATAAGACAAGTAAGATTAACATAATATTAATATTTTCTTTATTGCTAAAATAGTTTCACCCTTTGTGTATTTTGCAAATAACTGTGGCATCTATATCTGGCTATAAAATACCTATTGACTAATCAAATGCATAAACAAAACCATAATCCATATAATTCTTTCCAATAATGTAATGCAAAATGGTTGCAATAAACGGTTTCAAAGAATTATCATCTATAAAATCAATTTTAAAGATATTTATACTGTTAATTAAACTTAGATCAAAATATTGTGTCATTCCACACATACCTACATATATTTTTTTAATTACATCTTCTAATGTATAATCTATAATATACTCTGCTAAGGGCTGATTTTTTCAATGCTTGGATAAAACTTATCCGTCAAATAAAGTATTACACGATAATATTAAAATGTCACGTAAACTGTCAAATACGGGCAATTAGAATACATTTTTAAAATGGTAGTTTTATACATTATTCGACGAATAAGTTTTAAAAAAGGATTGAAAAATCAGCCCTAAAAAAATCATTTATATTACCTAGATGATAAAGTGAAATCGGAAACAAGTGAAGGCGAAAGCAAGAGACAACAGATTATCTACCAGTTCCTATACAACAACAACTCAAGACAACAGACTGAGGCGTGCGACGATTTACATTGCCCCTGGTGTTCATTGGATTGTGGGACTCTGTACTCGCTGTTGAAACACCTGAAACTGTGCCATTCGAGATTCAACTTTACGTACTTTGTGAGTAGTGCTGTTTTTGGTTAATGTGTTTTAATGGAAAAAAATAATAATTTGCAGTACATACTTTGATAGTTTAAAAGTATTATTATGTAGTTTTAAATGCTTTATTTGTTGTGCAAACCTTGCGAAATTGGTATTTTTTTTATTTAATCTTAAATAATTGAAATCAAAACAGAATATTTACAGTAAATAAAGGTTTAAAAAAATTGTTTTTTATCCTTTTTCATATCATGCCATGTGATTACGCATTATAAATAAATTTTGTCACAGGGAAAATATATGCTTTATAATCATGACTCATGTTATGTTGCCGTTTCTGTTACATTTTTATTTATCGTAATTTTATCTTAGTTCGATTCTTATGACCGACTATTTCGCAACATCAATCACAATCTTCGGTAGTATAGTGGTCAGTATCCCCGCCTGTCACGCGGGAGACCGGGGTTCGATTCCCCGCCGGAGAGAACTCTTTTTTTCTTTTTATTTCGTGTTATTTTAAATTTATAACGAATTTATTTATTTTATAACACTTTATTTGGAAATTTTTGAAGTGATTTTTTTTTCTTGTAACAAGTAGCTATACATTTTTTGATCATTAATATAAATTTTTATTTATGGGCTATTTATTAAAGTGCCTCGTATTTTTAATAAATTTTATATAAATTGCAGTGCAGAATTGATTTCTAAATAAAATTTATTATTGTAATTATAGACGCATTAAAGCTTGTTGTCAATGTTATGTGAAATTCAGGCATGTCTTATTGCAATTATTGAAGTGAAACTTCTTTATCGGGGTTGGAAAAAAATTTAGTGTAACATTTTTTCGTTACGCGTGACATTTTTCCGTTACGCGCCGTCTTTTTCTTATCCCTACCACGCGTGATTCGACGTATTTCTGTAAAGTTGAATATAGTAAATTATTTTTTGAAAAATAAGGTCATAAAGAAGTTTCACTTCTTAAGTGTGTACACTAGTAAGCGTACACATTTTTTTTTATCTTATTACAATTCTGTAACCGCACCAAATAATCTGTTATATTCCTAACATCAATGTATTGATGTAATTTTAATTTTTGAAGTGAAACTTCTTTATCGGGGTTGGACAAAAATTTAGTGTAACATTTTTTCGTTACGCCGTACGCGTGACATTTTTGCGTTACGCCATACTCGTGACATTTTTAAGGTCATAAAGAAGTTTCACTTCTTACGTGTGTACTCTAGTACACGCAAACATTTTTTTAATCTACAGCCGATCCCTGGCGGCGCGCGTATAGACGTATCTATAAACGAGCTCTACGACGGTTCCTATACGGGTTCCCCCCACGATCTCATAGCGTCCCAGGGCCGTTCCTCAGCCAGTGGGCCCCGCGCGGGCCCCACACGTAGGGCCTCACTCACACACCTGCTGATTTGGAGGCCTAGGGCCAGAAGACGTCAAACTAGACATAGCTTGGCTGAGTTCTTGGAGCTCGATGATAATGATATACTGGATGCGCAAAGACCGTATATTACGGGGCATAATCGGTAAGTTTTTTTGTATAGGTAGTTAAATCACTATCACTACATAGTATAAAACAAAGTCGCTTTCTCTGTCCCTATGTCCCTTTGTATGCTTAAATCTTTAGAACTACGCAACGAATTTTCTTGCGGCTTTTTTTAATAGATAGAGTGATTCAAGATTAAGGTTTTAGTATATAATTTATTAGGTTTTAGACAAAGCGGGCGAAGCCGCGGGCGGTAAGCTAGTAGACGCACGTTTTCTACGATGACTCGTGTATTTGGAGATGGCTGTTTTGTGGTGAATAGAAATTTAATTTCTATTTTTAAATAAAAATCCTCCATACGGAAAAATGTTAAAAATAATAATATAAATTTTGAATCTTTCTAATATTTACAATTTACAATAAATTGAATTTACCTTTACAACTTCAATGACATGTTTTTTAATTACAGTCTATATCATCACACGATAACATGCCTGCCGGTGTACCCTAACGAGTTAGACATAGACTCGGAAAACGAAACAGACCCGCTATGGCTCCAACAAAAAACCATGATGATGATAGACGAGTTCACGGACGTTAACGAAGGCGAGAAAGAACTCATGAAAATGTGGAACTTGCATGTCATGAAGTACAATTATGTAGGCGACTGCCAAATACCGCTCGCCTGCCAAATGTTCCTACAAATGAAGGGAAAGGAACTCCTAGAAAAGAACCTCTATAGAAATTTCATACTCCACATGAGTTCATTGCACGATTTCGGTCTGATAAGCTCGGTGGCGTTGTATCAGACGGTGCAGATGCTTAACCAAATGCTCGCCGATAACGCGGAAGCCAAAGAAAAGATGAGGGAGTCGTTGAAAGCGCAGCGGGAACATTGGAACGCGGTGGGAAAGTTCCAACAACCAGTTATCATAGAACAGAAACCGCAAACTAGCACTGCCAAGTTAAATGTAGACGCTTCACCGTCAGTGCGAAGGAAAACTTCGAACCTGCAAAATGCCAATAGAATGGCTAGTACTTCTTCTAATTTCAAGTCGGCAAGTCCGGCTCCCAACGGAGAGAGCAAACGGAAAATGTCCTCCGGAAGCATACAGAGCAGGAAACGGTCCTCTATATCGGAGAGAAAAAGCTCCGTATAGCGAAAACTCAGCCTTTGATCAAAGGACTGGCCCTCTTGAGGCTCTAGTGCAACTTCACGCGATAATTTATTTCCAGTGATCTGTTTGTGATTAAAAAATTCATCGATTACGTCAAAATTATAGATGCTTTTTTATTGCCCGATTGTGTTATATTTAAGTAGTCCATTAAATGGATGGCAATAGTTAAGTTTGCTAAATTATAGTACGTATATCTATCTTCTCTCGATCGTGGATCCATCGCTCATTATATTATTTGATACTTTGAAGCAATAATATTGTATTTTTATTTCACTTCGTCGGCGAAAGTATGGCTGTTATTACAATTGTTACTAGAGTACAGTTGGATTTTACAAAATCAATAACAGTGTTCCGCTCAAGTGAAATGCAATTACAGATCCATTCAATAGACTGATCGAAGACTTGCATTAAATATTTTAAAAGTATTTAGTTTTCAATTAAAGTCAATTTTACAGAAATAGATTAAGTCAAAGAAATGTTTGAATTTAGATGAAATTCGTAGGAAAATGGAGTAGATAATTTTGTGCGATCGTAATAAGTTTGAATATTGTAATGTATGTCAGTGTTTAGGTGAATTGAATGTGATGCAGTTGCGTAGCTATGGGTCTACCAACGTATTAGTCAAGGGGCAAATAAAAATTATCCAAATGCACTTAAAAATCATGTTTTTATGCGTATATGCAATATGCAGGAACGCTCTGAAGCGTAAATAGCTTGAAGGATTGCTTTCCTAAAGTGTAGAAGAGATACTGGGTAGAAATTAAAAAAAAATACAATTGCATTATCATGTACTGAATACAATAAAATTCTAAATCCATCAAATGGGATATTGATAAACCAATTTTATATGTTTAAGGGGAATTTATTATATTTCAATTTCCCGCCGAAATTAAAGGAAAATAATAAAAATCCTTGTTAAAATGAAATTCTGTGTTCAAGAATCTAGAATATTTTTGCATGAAAATATTGTAAATAATTGTAGTATTATATTGAAATTATACAAGTTAATCTTGCCGATAATCGTATAGTTATCTAAACATTTATATATGCACTTCTATATATTATAATATACTTAGCTATAGCTACGCATCTGTTGTGGTAAATAGAAAACAGTGCTCGAATTATGAAACTAAAACGTATTCAGCATTTTACCCTTATAAATATTAAGTAAATGTTTTGCTGTTTGTAATATGCATTGATATAGTATGTGAGAGTGAATAAATCGTAAATTAGATCGTATTCCTTTGAGAATAAAGTTGAATTTGTCTTATTTTAGTCAACGTGGTTTATTAAGGAAAAGTTACAAGCTGGTTTTGAAATCTTGAAGTCATTAGGTTAATACTATATCAATGAATTCAAAGTGAAAAGGAGAAATTATTTGTGAAATTGGAATAGATGCGTAATTTATGAAAATTGTTGAAAATAGACGATGACGACAATATAAAGTGTACTAAATCAATGTTTTAACCGAATGTTCAAGAAAATAAGTAACATTACTTAGTATTATCGAGATGTGATTCGACCTCGCGCAATAATATTAAATCTACTGCAGTTTATCATGATTCGTTGTATAAGATTTTTTAGAATCATAGTCTATTTTTAGCTTAGAATATCCAGAACGTAGTCCCCGAGTCATAACCAGAATACGACAAGACTGCAATATTCATTGCCTTACAATTCTCAAAGATTCTGATATTAGCATAAGGATTAATAATAACACTTTACACTTTTACCCACACGACGCGAACATAGGATATGTATCCTAAGTATTGATTATTTTTCCATCAATTTTGTTATTTTTTGTATTGTTCCATTATAAGTAATGTTCGATAATGATTTGTACTTATAAATGAAATATTAAATGATTATTTTGAACAAATCATGTTTTTATTTATTTATTTACTTATTCTTTACTTCTTAATAGTGCACACACAAAAGAAATAGAGATACATATAGAACAGATAAGAGGAAAATAATATGTACAAACGGTGGCCTTATCGCTAGGTAGCGATCTCTTCCAGGCTTCTAGATTTGGATAGTCTAATAACCGTGTTTCAAATTAGTCCAAAGTGACGAACAAACCAAATGCTGGGTTAGAAAATACCTAAGTAAATTCGCCTTCTGAAACTATGTTTGCAAGTAATGTTTTGTACTATTCGCTACGCGACAGTCTCAACGTGGTCTCAACCAAACGGGAACCTCAGTGTGGTACTACCCCTACTTCATAGCATAGAAGGAAATATTTTCATAAAAACTTACAATTGTGGCTAATAAAAAAATTAAAATTAGAATTGTCAAGTGACAGAATTAAAGAAAAAATGAAAGCCATTTGACAAATTTGCAAACTGAAATTTACTGTTTAAAAATGTCACATTCGAAGAATGCTAATAAATTAACTGATAAGTGTAGAATAGACACTCCGAATAATGATAGCGTAGAAGGTGGAGGTAGGTTGAAATACGCCATTTCCACATGCAATATGACTATACACAAGTTAATACGAATTTTATACATTTTTAGATGAATCAATAGC
>CAJQZN010016701.1:0-12043 GCA_907164685.1 Colias eurytheme | reverse complement strand
GGGTTTTTCTTTGACTGCGCGGGCGAAGCCGCGGGCGGAAAGCTAGTTATGATATAAATGCAAATGTGTTGCTAAGTGTAAATATTGTACACTATTTTATAAATAATAAATTACTAGTAGTGATAAAGCGATAACGCAATTATGTAGAACTAATCGTCTATAAACTATTTTGATAATACATATTATAATAAAATATCTTATAAAGCTGAAGAGTTTGTTTGTTTGAACGCGCTAATTTCAGGAACGACTCACTACTGGTCCGATTTGAAAAATTATTTCGGTATTAGATAGTTCATTTATCGAGGAAGGCTATACGCTATATAACGCTAAGACCAACAGGAGCGGAGCAACGCGGGTAAAGCCGCAGGGCGCAGCTAGGAAATGCTAAAATTCGCTTGAAATCGCGTGGCACAGATAGTTAAAAATAAAACACTATTAATAATACATCACATAAGCGTATCGAAAATTTAAATCCATTACGAGTGATTTATAACTATCAAAACTGTCCTATATACCACATAATATAAAAAGTAGGTCACTACAAAATATTATCGACATAAAAGTGAATTTAATCTTTGCGAATTACATAAAAAATATGAAACATATAAAACGTCAGACGCTCCGATATAATTTACTTTACAAGCGTCGACTTTATATTTATTATTGGTCTAGTAGTAAAAAATGTTAGGCAAGCAGTGATCTATTGTACAAGATGAGGGTTCAGTATATAAAAATAAACAATAGATTTGTTTTCATTCTGATTACCTTCCTTCATTGTGTCATCCTCATATGTAAAATGTGTAAAGAAATATTACTCCAGTCTGTTCGAATAAATCTCAATTTTTTTAAATATATTATGTAAGTATGTAACTCTATAGTTAATAACTCTAAAGTATACAGTTTTCACATAAGATAAAGAGTCACAAAAGTTATATTAATGATAATTCATCAAGAAACGATATACATACGGACCCCCAAAAACAGTGACAAGGGAACATGCCAAAACGTTATGTTACATCGCATCTTTATTGTACGTATTAAAATATATTAAAACGACTCAGCGTGGGTGAAATTCACCCACTACGTCTTCCGTGACACACTACTTGTTAAGGAAATTCAGTATTAAAGTGTGATCTGTCCTAATTTGGTTATTTCTATTTAAGTCTATGAAAACCAGTGTATGTAGACCTCTCTGTTGTATCGAAACGCGGTTGTTGTAGAGACAAAGTTATGGTAGCTTCCTTCAGCGTTTATGCTGGTGCTAAATTTACTTCGTTAATCTAGTTTATAAGTGCAGTTTTAAATCTTTTTTCAATACCATATATTATAATTTATAAGGTTATTTTTATAATTTTATAGAGTATAAATTATTCTTTCGTAAAAACATACATTCGCACGCGGTTAAGTAGATATTACTTTATAAATTCATCGAATATTTGTATTACGAGTCAAAAGGCATTCAGGATAAAAATAAGTATACTTGAAGCAAGACAAAAGTTAATAAAACTAAAGCTTATAAATACAGTTTATAATACATATAATCGTCGATGTACTAATCGTCGATGAAGCGCTATATTTTCTTACTAGCTGTGCCGCGCGGTTTCACCCGCGTGGCTCCAATCCTATTGGTCTTAGCGAGATGATATAGCCTTCCTAGCCTTCCTCGATAAATGGGCCATCTATCACTGAAATAATTTTTCAAATCGGACCAGTAGTTCCCGAGATTACTACTCTAAATCAATACATTGCTAAAGTTTAATAAATTGTATATAAAAATTGTAATAACACGGAAAACCACCTGGATATCATTTTTATAAATAGCACCACGAAAAAACCTAGGAAATATCAAAATATCCGCACGTACATAAAACCCTGATTTTCAGCAGAACATTAGTTACATTTTAAACAAACATTAGAGGTACTAAAGCCTAGGATTTATTGCGGCCCCGACACATTTACATATCTTCGATCTGATTGCGTCTAGGCACTCTGCATTGCGCTGGTCAGTGTCTAATATAGCTCTGGATTAAACCTGAAATAAAATTTGTTGAACAAAGTTGGAAAATTGCCGGTAAATCTGAAAGTATTGGCGTGTTATATCATTGATGGTTCATTGGAAAAGTAGTGTAAATGCGAGTTGAAATTTAAACAGAAGCTTTTATTTTGTGTTGTTGTGGAATGGGTAAATTAGACGAAAATATTTGTTATTACGTTTGTCTATTGTGTAAATTAATGTAACAATTATAGTATATAACACTAGCTGTGCTCCGCGGTTTCACCCGCATTGCTCCGCTCCTGTTGGTCTTAGCGTGATGATATATAGGTAGCCTTCCTCGATATAAATGGGCGATCTAACACGGAAATAATTTTTCAAATCGGACCAGTAGTTCCTGAGATTAGCGCGTTGAAACAAACATACAAACTCTTCAGCTTTATAATATATAATATATGTATTATCATCAGTATAGATAATCACACTATACTTGACTTCATGAAAATTGACATTGCTTCGCGTGTTAATGCGTTCGCGCGCTTTTTTTCTTCTTCAAACAAAATGGCGGGATAGTTACAAGATTAAATAAATATTACACTATAATAATAAACTGCCGTCGTCACATACGACAGTAATAAATGTTTGATCATATTATAGTTTTTTGTGAATCACGTTGTAAATTCGTAGGAAAGTTAAAATAGACTTAACGGTTGGACACGTCGCGTATTCTTTTTATTAATTCTTGTATATTTAGTGACGTACGTAAAACTTTATTAATAAACTAGTGGTCCGCCCCGGCTTCGCCCGTGGTACCTACATGTTTAAACTATCCTATCTCTCAAGTTGGATCGAACTGCACATGGTGTGCGAATTTTATTATAATCGGTAAAGTGGTTTAGGAGTCCATTGAGGACAAACATTGTGACACGAGATTTATATCTATTTATAATACAGTCATGTAGATATATTTTACTATCTTTTCGTTCACAGGTTGGACCCATTTGCTACGGATTTTTCGGAGTTCAGAGAAAAAAGGTCCGATATTCAAAAAGAATATATAAAAGAGATATGGCAATTGTTGTCATAAAAACAATAATAAGCACTTGGGAAAATATTTTATTAAAATAATAGACAGTCACTTATATTTGCTTGATTCATTTTATATTATGTACGTAGATGAAAAATAATAAATTCTACATGTAGTGAGTGAAAATAAAGTTTCATGGCCCCTTGTTGAGAACGGGCCAGACATGTATTAAATCGACTACAGAAGGGGAAAGTAAATCAAGCTTTTGTGTTGGATTGTTAGAACGATAACTATATACTTTTTAGGTTTCAACATTTATGAAGTGTGGAATTTGATTTAGGTTTTTTCTATGGTTTACTGTACCTATATTATAGAAAATATATGAGTAGACTTAATAAAAAGCTATATTTATAATTCAGTCGGGTCTGAAATCTGAATCAGATAAATTTATTTTTATTTTATTTAAAGTAAATATTCAGCTACAACCTACAGCTTTTAAAGTGTTTTAAATTAGTTCGTTATAAAAAAACAATAATGGTTTCAGTACCAATACTAAAGATTACTACAAAATATTAACAAATAATCATAACCAAAAAAAAAACAAACTCGTAACCAGTGATTTAAGAAAAAGAAAATACAAACATCAAACGTCGAATTACACAAAGATAAACAAGAATACCACGGACAGGTTAGAAAAAAAATGTAAATGAAAAAAAAAAGGCGCGAAATTCAAACATATACGAATTAAAACGCCACAGTCCACAGATATGCGATACAGGAATTGAGAACTGTAAAAAAAATCGATCTAAAAAATCGAACGAAAAGGCGCGAAATTCAAACATCATCGAATTAAAACGCCACAGCCCACTGCAGATGTGCGATACAGGAATACCGCGGACCCAGTGACCCGCTCGACTCCCGCGAGGTGACAAAAGAGCTGGTAATTGCGGAAGACGCGCGATTTATCGGCGCCGCCGCGGCCAACGAGATTATCGCGGCACGTTGCTATGGATACTATGTGGACGCGAATTGTGGGACTGTTTTATTTATCTATTTATTTTTAATTATTACAATTTTTGTTTTGATAATTTGTTTGTTTGTTTTAAATATTTTATTGAACACTATCAATAAAATATTTATAACTTAAAATTAGCTTTTGATTGTTGCTTGAGCATTTAAGATTGTATTACAAACTTAGGATTAGGACAAATTAGCAGTTTGCTGACTATTTGATGTGGAACGATTTTTTTCAGCGATCATAAATATTTTGTCCTGATAATGAGTTAATTACA
This sequence comes from Colias eurytheme, assembly GCA_907164685.1. NCBI lineage: Eukaryota > Metazoa > Arthropoda > Insecta > Lepidoptera > Pieridae > Colias > Colias eurytheme. The sequence continues at coordinate 7,731 of CAJQZN010016701.1, read as the reverse complement.
GGTATTGCGTATGTTACAGCCATTCTAATATTAATATGAGATAGCAATTAATATCAAGTTATATAATAAAATCACGATATTTTTCTGTTCCTACTAAACTTCAAGAAACAACGAACGTAATAAAATATTTGCGCAACAAATTAAAAATCTTGAGGCATAATCGTAAATTTACAATATTATAATATACAACATACACTTTCTTACATTTTAATGTACAATATTCTATTCTATGATATAAATAAGTCTGTAAGTATGTATGCAAATATGTACGAATCTAAGAATTTTTTTTATCCCATTTTATCAAAAACCATGGCGCCTGCGTGGTGGAAGAGAAATATTAATGTAGGAAAATTCTTCAAGGTTTGATCGGGTGCTTTAAAATACACGGGAATATACGAGTCGCACGTACTCAGAATCACAATAAATTGATCGTTGTCATCTAACATCGTTATGGGGCCCGTCTATTCCCGTCTTTGTACTGCTAAATTAAGTTGCCTAGTTGTAGAGTCATTTTTCCTAGCGGTAAACGTAACATTCTTAATTGCCGGGTTATATTGCAAGTATTGTATTGGGCTGGTGTCGATTGGATTTTCTTGGCGAGCTAAAATGTTGTGCGTATTTTAATTTTGGCGAAAAGTTTATTCTATTAAATTTTATAGAAATGTGACAAACGGCGCCGAAGTGATTAAATAGTGGACCAAACGACCGCTTCTTAATCCTAAACATAGTCTTCCATCAGAAATGGCCTCATTATAGGTAGTTATAGGTGGTGATAGTATGAAATTATTGTAAATCAGAACCGAAGTTCCCGAGATTACCGCGTTCAACCAAACAAACTTATTCTTCGGCTTTATAATATTAGTAGATACCTACATATAGATAAAAATTTGCACAAGTATATAGTACAAGGAACCATTAAATAGTTTTATATACTCAACTCTATAATCCCCATGAGTACCTTATCTAACAGGAAAACCATAAGGAATTGTCGCCTGATAAATAATACGTGCTACATTTTCAAAGCAGCAAAATATAATAAACTAGCTGTTGCCCGCAGCTTCGCTTGCGTGGAAAAGATTAATTTTCATGGTATATTAAGTTTTCATCCCCTATTTTACCCCTTTAGGGGATAAATTTTCTAAAATCCTTTCTTAGGGGACGCCTGCGTTACGACATCTACCTTATGCATGCCAAATTTCAGCCCGATACGTCCAGTGGTTTGGGCTGTGCGTTGATAGATCACTATATATTAGTCACCTTTGAGTTTTATATATATAGATAATAGAATAGAAACGCTCTATTAAATTTGTTATTTTAAACAATTCAGCTATACACAGGTATTTAAAACCTTAGTATAATCTCCTAAAATGAAACCAAAAATTGTATTCATTTTACTTAACAATGTTTTCGTATCAATATTATATTTTAGAACATCTATTGTTTCTATATTATTCAATAAACTGCGATCTATAAATACTAATCGGTCACCCATCCATAAACTCACTGCTCGTTAAATTGCTTAACCAACGAATCTTTTATCTTTAGCCAGGTGGAAACTACGGACTACCCCAAGTGAGTGTAAATTAATTTATGCTGACCCATGATCATTCTTTGTTAAGATAATCCTAATCTTTTTAAATGTGACGCGTCTTTAATTTTTATTAGTGTTTCTTTTAGTTTTCCGTGTTTATGTGCCAAATACGACATACGTTGAAACGTATTATAGAATAGAATTTATTGTTTAATCTGTTATATGTTTATATTCAATGTTTATTAGTGTTATATGTTTTGTTTTCTTAAGAATTAGTAAATAGTTGATGCTTATAGCACTTATAGCTATAAGCTAGGTTATTTTCCATCATGGTCGCGGAATAATTCCAACGAATACCCGCGGCCCCATCATAAGCGGCTCGACGGAACACAGTGGGGTTTTAGTCGGTAAGAATCCGACATAGCCCACAGCTTCCCCGGGGGCCGTGCATATCTATGCAAGATTTCCTCACTTAAAAAAGGGTATTTTCCATCATAACATAGTATAGGTACATCATATATGTATGATTAAATATTTAAAACTGCGCAACGGATTTTGATACGTTTTTTTTAAATAGATAGAGTGTTTCTGGAAGGTTTCAGTATATAATTTAGTAGGTTTTAAACGAAGCCGCACGGAAAGCTAGTTCATCTATACTAATATCACAGTATTACCATTATTTCCTACAGTAGTGCGACGAATGTACTTGTGCAGAGAAACGGAGGGGAATTGGCGGGGGTCGGGCGACGCGGGCCGCGTAAAGCAAACACGCTTAGTTTGCTTTACCTAGCGCGAAAGGATGACGCAGTCGTATTTTTTGTGTAATAATTTTATTATACATACTTAGGTACTTACATATTCTATTATGGCGCGCACAAACTGTTCGGTTTACGGATGTAAATCTACATTGAAATCCCAGAAGGAAACAATATTTCAGAAAGATTGTATTAATTATATCTGTTGAATTAAAATCAAAGCTATGTATATATGTTGCCCTCATTATTTTCTAATCAGATTGTACATCCCAATGCGAATGCATTACTTAGTTAAATGTTATAATATACAATTAAGAACATCCAAAAATAAAGTGTCCACGTAAATAATATTTAGCAGTGCAATATCTGTAATTATATATTTATGAACAAATAATTACATCAGATTTAATAATCGCAATTATTTTGAATGTACATATGAATAAAGATTTCATCATAATATTAATAATCACAATTGTTTTATTTCCCATTTGTTGCAACCCTAGCGTATTTTCGTGTGGCAGCGTCATTACCTACGCTGGCGGCGGCATCGCGCGACATCAAAGGCGATTCCTTACTGTAGGAAATAATGGTAATACTGTGCTAATATTATAAAGAGGAAAGGTTTGTAATTATGTATGTATGTATGTATTGTTTTCACGCATAAACTACTGGACCGATTTTGATGAAATTTGGCACAGATAATCTTTAGACCCTGAGAAGAACATAGGCTACCTTTTATTGCGTAATATGTACCACGGGCGAAGCCGGGGCGGACCGCTAGTTTATAAATAAAGGGGAATGAGAGCGCTTTTTATTCATATATTAAACTTATTTATGTTTCTCACTTAAAAACCGATAATTAGTATACAAAAGGTATATTCAAAATATTATGACGTATACAAAATCCCACGCTTTAATATATTCACAAGAATCCGTTGACAAAGGTTTACCAATAAATTAGTTACTAATGTGTATAATAGTCAAGGCCCCATAGAGTTATGACGACGTTAAACTACTGTAATGTGTCGTTTATACAAATATATAATATCAATAAATCAATATATATTCGTGGGTTAATTGTTTCCTGGTAGATATATTTCGTATGCGAATTGCACGTGTTGTAATAATCTTATATATAAAAATGAATCGCAAAATGTGTTGGTAAGCGCATAACTCGAGAACGGCTGAACCGATTTCGATAATTATTTTTTTATTATATTCCTTGAAGTACGAGGATGGTTCTTATGTAGAGAAAACGTAAATATTATGTACCACGGGCGAAGCCGGGGCGGACCGCTAGTACCTAATATTATGTAAATTAAAATTAATCTTCGTTCATAAAAGCCGGCATTTTTTGTAACATTGCACTAGTTTGGAATGTAGCTTATACCGTAAGCGTAAGGAATGGACAAAAAGTGTACATTGTAATTAATATTTAATGAAAAACCAGTTTATATTTCTACTAGCTTTCCACCCGCAGCTTCGCCCGCGCAGTCAAAGAAAAACCCGCATAGTTCCCGTTCCCGTGGGATTACCGGGATAAAACCTATCCTATGTCCTTTCTCGGGTATCAAAATATCTCTATACCAAATTTCATGCAAATTGGTTCAGTAGTTAAGGCGTGATTGAGTAACAGACAGACAGACAGAGTTACTTTCGCATTTATAATATTAGTATGGATAGTTTTTATGCTTTTCTTTTACAGGTGTTCTCTTGGTGTTCTTGTGAATAATTTTTTGTCTCTTTGGAAAGTTCCTTGTATCTAAAGTATATCTATTTAGTATTTAATGATCAAATGATCAGATGGTTATAAGGTGATTTGATATTATGAACATCAGTTATTATTATTAGTTTTTGTTGCTTAAAATGGTAAGCATGAGGATATCTTTATTTTTAAGTCGGATTAGTTACACCAACACAAGAATGATTGGGCCGATTTATATGACAATTCATTTGGATTGTTATAATATGTTTTCAAAAGCTACTTAATTATTATAGCATCACTAGATTTCCGCCCGCGGCTTCGCCCGCGTTTTCAAAGGAAAACCCGGATAGTTCCCGTTCCCGTGGGATTTACGGGATAAAACCTATCCTATGTGTTAATCCAAGTTACCCTCTATATGTGTGCTAAATTTCATTGTAATCGGTTCAGTAGTTTTTACGTGAAAGAGTAACAAACATCCATACAAACTTTCGTCTTTATAATAGTATTAAGATATTTAATGAAGACCTAATAAAAAAATTTAACAACTTTTATTGTAAATAAAGTGTCAATTACGCAATAAAGGCCATTAAGAAAACACATACAGATTTCAAACAATTTATTACCTACAAATTTAAACTTTCATAACCAAAAAGGTACACCCAACTGCATATATATTTCACAATTGCGCCACGGACAGCTTTCTAGGACCTACTTAAAGCACATTGTTTGTCAATAGTTACGCAACTCCCTTCAATATGTAAGTGGCACACTGAAAACATTAGCACATGAAATTTTGATCACGCATCGGCCTTCCTCGAATCCAAAACGAACAAAGGCAAGATTTCTAGGTACAGTCAGCTGTGTGGATGGTGCGCAGTTTATATTATTTTATTTTAAATAACAATGTTTTACGCTTCTGTCTCCAAATATGCTTTTGCTGCTGAGCTTCAAACAAGAAAAAGTTATGTCCCGCTGTCTAATATGGTCTTAAAGCAAATAATTGTTACATAATTAGTTTACATACAATTTCATATTACAAAGATGCTAATTTCATAATCTTTCAAAACTAATTAAAATACAAATAAAATCTTTCAATCACATGAAAACCAAACTAATAATTCCCACTCCATAACCATATCCAAATAACACGTTTCTTCACGCTTCTAACTAAACTCAAAACAAAATTCAGCACAAATCATCAGTCGACTGTACCCGCGTAGCAACAGGCAACATCCAACGCTAGTGTTGCTATGCTAGTTGCGAAACAGTTAAATGTTACCACATTTAAAAATTCACAGCCGTCCCCATGGCCTTGCCTAACTTCCTGTCCTTAAGATATACCATTCGCATCGCGTAGGGCTTAGATATTAGCATACAATTTTATTTATTGTTAATTCTCGTATTCACCATATGTAGGCAAATTGTATGACCGATTTTTTAAGTGGCCGGCCTAATTCTGAAGGGACTTTTTCAGAAGGTTAAATGCTTGCGAAATGTTGAGTTGAAGTGTCCTTTGCTTTATGTTTCGTTGTTATAAAGAATGTAATGTGATGTTGATCTTACGTAGAGTAACATAATATGAATATAATCTATATATTATATAAAACTCAAAGGTGACTGATATAGTGATCTATCAACGCACAGCCCAAACCACTGAACGTATCGGGCTGAAATTTGGCATGTAGGTAGATGTCATAACGTAGGCGTCCCCTAAGAAAGGATTTTAGAAAGGATGAAACTTATTTCATGAAAATTTATCTTTTCCACGCAAGCGAAGTTGCAGGCAACAGCTAGTCAATAATATATTTTGAGTTTGAAGCAAAATGCACATTGTTTAGATAATAATATAAAATACAAAATTTTGAAGAGTTAAAAAATCTATCTAATCTAATCTAAATTTATTAGCACGACGCTAAATATATGGTTATTTTCCGATAATATACATCGGTGTTTTTGTTTCAGATTACTTGATTTAAGGAAGAGAGAAACAAAGAAGCAAGAAAGCAATAATTAACATATCAGTTAAAAATGTTTCAGACTACATTATGATTATGCATAATTACATTTCACTATCACTACATAGTATAAAACAAAGTCGCTTTCTCTGTCCCTATGTCCCTATGTCCCTTTGTACGCTTAAATCTTTAAAACTACGCAACGGATTTTGATGCGGTTTTTTGTAATAGATAGAGTGATTCAAGAGGAAGGTTTTAGTATATAATTTATTAGGTTTTAGACAAAGCGGGCGAAGCCGCGGGCGGAAAGCTAGTACATATATCATAAATTATAAATAATGAAATAAAATGCACATGTACCAATGTTCTACTGAAGATTGTAGTATGCGCTACGAAGCTACACTGCCTACGTACTACGACACGACACTGCAAGTCGTTGCACTTTACAAGCATTTTGTCTTTAATATAATATGAAAATATTAATATACTTGTGTTTTTCAATATTTCCTGTACATAACCTTAATGGAAATTAGAAAATCATTCCAAAATTTCAACTGACAATAATAATTGTTCTTTTGAATAACATGAAATCAAGAATAATGTAGCTTTTATGTTTCAGCGTTTTAAAAATTCCTTAAAGCAATTTCGAAAATATATAAAAACTAGCTTTCCACCCACGGCATCGCCCGCGCCGTCAAAGAAAAACCCGCATAGTTCCCGTTCCCGTGGGATTTCCGGGATAAAACCTATCCTATGTCTTTTCTCAGGTATCAAAATATCTCTATACCAAATTTCATGCAAATTGGTTCAGTAGTTAAGGCGTGATTGAGTAACAGACAGACAGACAGAGTTACTTTCGCATTTATAATATTAGTATGGATAACACAAAAAAAATGATATATTTGTACATTATACCGTAGTCCAGTGGTACTCTATATTTAGACGTAGACTACTCAAGACCTTGAAAGACGCCAAATTAATATTTTATAGCTAATTTCTTAATCCACGATACCAGGCTACGTGGTATGATTAAAATCTATATTGCGACACCTCACACAACCGAGTTTCATTCATAAACCAATAAACGATGACCATTGTTGTATGTATGTTGTGAAATAATATAAAATCAGACACTTTATAATATGTCTGGATTCGTATGAAACGTGCGGCGTTATCATCATTTGTTGGAATAAGGAAAATACGTAAATGTTTAACCTTGTACATAGGAATTCGGTATTCAAATAAAATTTAATTGATGAATATACATATCGTTGCTGTTATTAATAGGTAAACTTAAGTGATTTAAATTGATTGAAAAATACTAATGGGATCATTGATTGATTCGATTCAATCGATGGCAATTGTTACAAAATATGAATTTTTCTGCTCTATTCACACATTAAATACAATTAACTTTAATTATAATATGAACCAAGAAATATTATTAAACATCTACCAAACAAAACATAAGCAGAAAGTGAGACGAACATCACTTACTACCTTTCTTCGTCGTACACGAATTAGCACCGGAAACTTCGCATACATCCTATTTCCCATGTTACCCACAGCACAGATACCATCGATTGACCATGGGGAGTCCAGATAGACATAAAACAGATAAGATATAATATATTCCGTAGCCGTTTGCAAATGGCGTATATTCGTAAGGTCGTGTCAATGACCGATAGAAGGTTAGTTTTTTTCGCGGAAGGAGGTGTGGCTAATATCTGGTTTTATATTATGGCTGGCGTCCACTAGGCGGATCGGGCCGGGCCGCATCGCAAC
>CAJQZN010016699.1:0-11094 GCA_907164685.1 Colias eurytheme | reverse complement strand
TTTTTTGGCGTCTCCCTTGATATTCGACTTATAGAGGTGCTACTGTACTAATAAACATAAAAACATAATACTCACTCATACCCATAGTACCATTCGAAGTTATCCATTAAACTCCACGCAGTGTATATTTTCACATTAGATCCTTCTTCCATTGCGTCCAACATAGCGCTTAGATATTGCTTGTAGTAAGAAACTCTATTATCATCCTCAAGACCAACAGTGGTAGAGCATCCGTTTTCAGTTATATACACGGGTGGGTTGCCGAAGTCCTCTCTTATTTTAGTCAAAAGTTTGTAGAAGCCCCATGGCACCACCTAGATAAAAAAGTAAAAATAAGTTTTGTTAAAGTTAATATTTAGTTTGGTTTAGTTCTTATGATCTAGGTAGACTCTATTTTATACCGAATTATAGTAGGTAACTGTAGAGAAATATTTTCAGATTTGTTTATTTTCCAAACAGGAAGAACGCAAATAAATATTCACTAATGATTTCATACTTAATGATGTGCTTATGTAGATACTAACAATATCGCGACTTCATTCTTAGTTTATGACTTCATAAAAAAAACCATAAACGATTCATAACACGTTTTAAAGGAATTAAAGAATTGATCGAATTGTACACAATAAAAAAAACATAATAATAAAGTACCTTTAACCATGTGGAGCCGGGATATGAAAATTCCCATTCTGTAGGTTGGTAATAAACTGCGTCCATGTCGTGCATATACGAAGGAGCAGTGTATAATCCGTCCACCGACTCATTTCTGTAAACTAATAGAGTCGTGTAATGGTTGACCCCAAAGAAGTCCGAGCTACCCTTAATCATAGACACTTCCTCTGGCGTAAATTCTGGTAATCGCGGTCTGTAAAATCCTTGTGCAGCACTATTGGCACCAATGTTTTCTTTCATTGCGGGAGGCCAGTCTCCAGATTCCGAGAATATAGGATAGACATATTGACCCCACTAAAAATACCAACGAATTAAGTAATTATCAACTTATTGAATGTTTATTAAGATAAACAAGTACCTAAGATGGTTATTTAAAGAACAAATTACCTCAAATTGTGACACTACGTCGGCTGCTTGCGTATGTTCCTCAGATTCTGGTTCAAACCAACGTATACTAAATACAATACCGATTTTTTTGTCGTCACTTGTTTTAAATTCATTGTGGTACATGTGGTAGACCTTTGCATGAGCAACCAATAAATTTTTGGCACACAGATATTCACCATACCCCGTAATATTTAGATGTGGTGCTTTAGAATTTGAAGAATATCCTTGGTAACAAATTTCTCTAGGTTCGTTAATAGTATACCATGTGTCAACTCTATCCCCAAACAATTCAAAAGCAACTCTAGCGTAATCCACAAACCAGTCGACGATGTGTGGATTAGTCCATCCGCCCATGTCCTGTAGTTTTTGTGGCAAATCCCAGTGATACAGGGTTATCATTGGCTTAATATTATACTTGAGCATTTCATTAATTAAATTATTGTAATAGTTAACTCCAGCTTCATTAATATGGTCTGGAAAACTGGTGGGCATCAATCTGGTCCACGATAATGAGAATCTATAGAAGTCGAGGCCAAGCTCTCTCATCATTTCAACATCTCTTTCGTATTTGTAATATGAGTTGTCGGCGATATCACCTGTGTCACAATTATTAATAACACAAGTTGTGTGGCTCAGACGATCCCATATGTTTTCAGATTTACCTGTAAATAACCGTTGATTTTATTTTCTGATAATTATTCTGGATGACCTACTCATGTTTTAATTAAGTTTAAATACCCCGGTTTTTTAATTAAAGTTTTTACCATCAACATTCCATGCTCCTTCTACTTGGTACGATGCTGTTGCTGTTCCAAACTGAAAATCATCTGGGAATTTTCGTACTTCATGACGAGCACTTTTTGCACTCGCCGATGAAAAAACCAGCAGCAGCACCCTATAAATAGTTTTTTTGTTATACACAGAAATAAAAACATATAATTTTAAAGACAAATAAATAGGAAATAAGTGAAATTTTTTAAAATATGATTATTATTAATTATTTATTGCATAATACATAATAACTTACGCAACTCCACAAAGTCGTAACATTGTTGTAACCGACTTCTATAGAAGTGATGAATCGACATAATGTTTCTCTTTTATATGGCATAAAAAAAGATTTACGTGTTTATCGATAAGAAATGTCTAAATGATCGACATATCGGAAGTTTATTTTGTAAATAAAATACTTATCTACGGATTATTGTTCTGCATCTGATGCTGATCATGGCCCATGTTCGTATTTAAAACATTGCGCAGATTGGTTACAAATTAAATTTTTATTTTATAACTCGCACCTACCTATCTACCTCATATGTATTTTAGAAGCGTATGCAACAATTTTAATTTTTAATGAATTCATTCGATACATAACTGGTTCGATGTCAACAAACTAATTTTATCGAATTTTTGCCGTAAAACGACAGTCAGTGAGATGGTTGCACAAATGATAAAAGTATTTGTAAATTGATATTTATTTCTTGTGTTTTCGCAAAACGTGTATGATAGGAATTAAAAAAAAAACAAACAAATACATTTAAACATATTTATTTATACAATAAATATATTTTAAATATCGGCATCACATCGTCAATCCGTCGCGATCACGCAACTTCAATAAGCACAACAACTCTAATTTTTATTATTTAAAATCAACAATTAAATGATTGGCCACAGAACATATACAATGCGATCTCATTACAGGTTCAACATTAAATGGTATTTACAATGGGGGAGTTAAAATCTATTATTTACCTACATGGGATCACCATGACGGTAGGTACCTACCTACAACCTAATTGTACGTAATATTCTAACACTTATTATAATGATTTTTATTTTATAACAACAACGAACAAATAAAATATAATATGTACCTAAATAACCATATCATTCAAGACGCTTTCACTCCTTATGACTACAATATGAAGATTAATATCACTTTGGTTTGTTGTGCATGAATTACGAAAAACGAAAATTTCGCTTTTTTTATACATCCAATTATATTTCACAATTATTGTTTTATTTTTAGGGTTATTCATGTCATACTATCTTATACGCTGAGTATTTATTAATCTTTTTTCGAATACCACTTCTCCTTAAATGCACGATCGAGTTTAAGTACACATAGTTATAAATCGACAGCTAAATAATGACTAGAAAATGGAAAGATACATATATTTAGAACGGCAGATCATATTAAGAATTTATTTATTACTTCGCGTACGTCGCAGCCAACATTTACAGTGAATAGGGTCAATGTACCACTAGCTGACCAAGCGCCAATGCATGACCAAAATTCAAATATACGCGCCAATTAAGAAAATACGGCAGCCCCAGATGATAGTTTATTGTTTTTTCTATAAAGCAACATCATCTATAAAATAAAAACAAACCTTGCTGCCAATGGTCAGAAATATTGACATTTTTTCAACACGAAGATGTCATTAAGTAGGTGCCCCGTAAGTAATCACATTTTTTACTAAGAGTTTTTTATCGGGAGTTGATTGGGAAATCTTAATTTATCTTGAATGCAATCGATTACTCTTTATATGTCTTGTTATAGGCATAATGTTGAACCATTCTGTTATAGACTATCGGCTTCATTTTTGGCATGAACAGTTTTTCATGATTTTTAGCGGCCTGGTTATCTTTTGGAGCAACAAAAACAATTTTTCGCCTATTGTTGACCAGTATGGTCAGCTCTTGGTTCTTTATATTTTGCTAAGAAAGACTTGCTTTGTTTTGTGCTTATACCTACCTAATTTAACAAACCATATAAGCCGTAGTTAAGTCATAGCTTTATGTTACATATTTCCAAAAGCTGACCACCGTAAGATTTTTATACCGAACTTAGTTGGTCAGGTTTCGGGGCCGAGAATATTATTAACCTTGAGTTGTCCACTTGATTTCCGTGACCAAGTGGTTTGATTTCATTAACCTATTTTTATTTATTAAATAATATATTTATTTATTAAACAAAACTAATGTTCGAAGAAGGACATTTTGTTCATTTTGAAAATGGTCAACTTTTAGAGCAATGATGGTCAGATATTGGTGATCAGTGGTCAAGTAATGGTGTTTTTAGCAGAAGTAACTTTCAGAGTAGTTTTCATAAAACCTTTAAAGGTTATCAAATTGATATTAAGAACAATAGTTGCAGTGAGTATTCATTTATCTGTGTCCCAAAAATAACATTGAACGTAAAACAAATAACCCGTTTTTTATATGTAGCTAAAGATAAAACCGCTTAAATGGTCAACTATTGGTACATCAACCCTACATATTCTTAATTAATATCATCTTCAAACTTTGTATTCGTAATAAACAATTATCTAGCAAAAACAGCGTCATTGCTAGAGTTTGTCGGGAACATAATAGATTATTTAATAGCACAAAAGTTGACATCAACTTTCTTAGTTTGTTTGCATATAAAAGCGTTTTACATAAAAATTATACTGATGAGAATAATGTTTTTTGATTAGAATTTATACCACGATTAGAAGCTATAATTTGATACAACTCAAAAATGCATGTTGTATTTGCCTGTAATTGGATCTACATCTTGCTATGCATGCTAATTTATGTCACATACTCAAAATATATTATAAATATAAGATGTACATCTGTTGGCAAATCAAATAAAATAAATAAATAAATAAATAAAGAAAGTTGAACTTGTTGCGGAGTTGCTGTTACAATGTTGCTGGTGCTTCGTGTTGCATAGAACGCATGATGAAAAGTTCTTGCGAAGCGTGCCAGGTGAAGAACATGATCTAAAGAAAGATTCCACCAACATAGACTGTTGCTCAACAAATGTTTACTTTAAATACGACGTGAATTCAGCAAACGGTAAAGACTATTCAGGAGAAACAATACTTGTAATACTTATTACACAATTCTCCTGAACATGGCAGATAATAAATGTTATAATTATTCATGATGAATTCATTATAAATTAAGGTTGCATTAAAATAATCAATAGTTATTAGAGATTAAATAAGACATGCATGGACGTATAAAAAAAGACGGACGCCGTATTACGAACAAACAACGTGAAGCCACCATAGTAAGCTAGTCGGCCGCCATTACGTCGTGAACTACCGACTGATTAACTGCGTCACTGTTTCACAAAAAATATTTAAAATGCCGTCTTGCGTGGTTAAATGGTGTCGCAACAGTACAATTTTAAATAACAAAACACAAGGGATTACATTCCACAGGGAAGCAAGTTATTTCTTTTATGTTTTAATGACAAAATTATTACGGCAAAATTTATAGAAAAAAAATACAGCCGCCATTGTCATCAACACAGCTGTTGCCATGGCAACATGGCACACACGCATGGATGTTTCGCCGCCATTACTAGGCTTCACTCAATATTTAGGCGATATACCGTCCGTCTTTTTTTATACGTTCATGAAGACATGGTTTTGTGTCAACCGTGTAATGAATTTCATAGATAATTTCAAGAAAAATTGGCTGCGATATACTCAATAAGCAAGTTTATTGTATCTAGCTAAGATAATATAATTTAAATAAATAATTTGGAGACAACCTCAATTCCATCATATTAGAACAGACAATAATGTGTTCTGATAGTAATTCACGTTATTAAAGAAGTGAAGAGTTACATCATCGAGACAAAGTTTAACATTTAAATTACACATTTATCAGGTCAGTTTCATATAGGTACCTAATTATGACAAAAAGGAAACATCGATTAAGTATGAATTTAACAGATATAGATTGATAAAGATTTAAAAATAATACACTTTATTAAACGTCCTCTTTTATTAATTTACTTGGAGGCAGGACGTGGATAGTTCTTAGACGATTGTGCGTCAACGTGACTAACTTTTCTTGGGGAATATAATCAGATTAACACAGGTACTATATGCATATGCATTATGCATATGCATACCTGTGAAATCCGGTTTGATCAAATTAACCAATTTGGTATTCTCCCAAATTTCACAATTACGTGATATCCATCAAATCTAATTACATATTTGTATTTAATATCACGCCTGTGTATCAGCATCAGTGTAATGTGAGGGTCCTTCAGCGGAACACACGGAGTCTTCCGGCGTTCGCGACGCGTCGCCCGCTTCGCTCGCTTCTACCGCGCCGCTCTTGTTCTTACCACCGCGACGAGCTTGTAATGCCTAAATAAGTTATACTTTGTTTAAAATCTGGGTGTGTGCTATGTGTTAGTAAAGGTACGGCCTTACTACAAAATTAAAATCAGTCACGATATTTTAAACATTCTTTTCGCTCGTAATAAATAAATTCTGATCACAATAAAGATTGTGAGTAAAGCCGTTTGTTAAATAGAAGCAAAATTATTGTAAGAAATAGATTAAGCGAAAAACTTCAATGACATTTAACAGTTAACACACTACAAAAATCGCGTGTCCCAATAAGTAACAAAAGCTCAATCAAACACATTTAGTTCAATAATCACATAGTTAAAAATCACACATCGTGTTCAAAACGCTTTATTTATAATAAAGTGTAAATCCATTTATATAGCGGTGACAACGTTGCTTTAGAGGATCGCCGAGTGCGGGACAGTAACATGACCTTAGTTTTAAACTATCCTTTAGAAGGAAGGAAATATGATTTAACGTTCCCAATACTTAGACTTAGTAATTTCCCCCTTCATTAAGAAGATCTCAACTGCACCCGGCGAAAAGCGTAACATAGCTTGCACGGTAGCAAAGGTCAGTGCACAGGTACAGGGTGTGCCTCGTATGAGTGTGTCATATTTGAGTTTTGAGTTTGAGTTTATGCACTAGGGGAGATTTGGGGCAAATGCGACAACCACAAGGGGCATGCGGGTGCTCCGTGGTGCATGCTGTATATATCATAACACCTTACCTTTTCGCGACTGCCCTTTTTCTAGGTGGGGCAGAATGGAATGTGAAACATGGATTAATGGCAATGAAGATGAGATTTCGTAACTTAAATTGTTAAGGTTAGTAATCCAGGGCACAAGGCTTAAGATCACAACATCAAAATTAGGATACAGATAATATTAATGGAATGTATTTTTTGGATGTTAAATAAATGAGTCTCTTATATTACAGTAATATTTTTTTCTCATGCTTATGCAAACTTGAGCTTATCATTGGTGTTTACAAATTGTTCCTGTTGATTCAAGTTAAAATTACAACATTTATACGAAGACAAGAAATACAGATGTTTGAGTACAAACAACTGTATTAACATTATTAAGTAAGTATACCTACTTAATAATATAAATTTTTAAAACATGATTCAAAAATAAATGTTTATACACTTAATTTATACGCACTTGTAAAGAAAAGCGTCTATGGGGAGGTTTCCGACCTCCCCTACGCTTGCTGATGTGAGGGTTGTCCCTCCGTAGAGTCTTGTTGCGCAGAATCTCTAACTGCACGTACAGCCTTTTCAGTTCAGCTCGCACCTCCTCTGAGGTTGGTTCCTCTTCACCCTCCACACCGAATCCTTCTGCAGGTCCTCGACGAGATACCTATAGAGATTTGAAGGTAATGGTAAGATCAGTAGATAATATATTATGGAATTTTGATGTTTTGTTACAGCTAAGATGATGATTTTGGATAAACATTCATTATTTACGGATAGCTTTTTTAATTTTAATTCACTAATCACACACAACATATTTAATTAGTTGCACTGTTCAACATACTAACTTCTTGAGCCAAAGACCGTGCTCTGTAGCCATGCCAGAGCCTCGGCGCTAGAACACACGCGAGTGCCGCCCCTGAGGACAGGTGCGCCCGAGCCGCTGACGCGAGGGGCGAGCGTTCAGGCGCCGCGCCAGATACTGCTGCCACCCGCCAGGCGATCCCGCAAGCGCCTTCTATCCATAGAGCTGCGGCTAGCCAACCGCGCTCCTGGAAACGTTATTTACCTTGTTTATAGTTCTAACTCTATCCATAGAGCAGCGGCGTCATGGTTTCCTATCATTTGATTTATTAAGTTTGTTGGAGAGATTTCATCCTTATAATTGACCCCAAAGATCGATTCACTAAAAGGACAGGGTGTAATTTTAACATATTTTAGTCGGTTCGATTACCGGGCGTTACAAGCAAATTGATTTGCGGAAATTGCGGATTGCGGAAATATTTGAAGTAGTTTATTTCTCTTAAAAATAAAGTAATATTTCATTTAAATAAAAAATCTACTCTTCCTCCAGGGAATTATAAAATTCCACTCTGTTTATAGTTTTGTTTATAGAATATTGCACATAGAATATCCTCTATTCACAGAGCAGCGGCTAACCGTAATGGAAAAATAATATCAAAACATAAGAAATGTCGCAAGAAATTGGTTTAATCAGTATTTAAGCCTATAGACTTTTAATTAAACGGTTCCGTTGACCAAAGAGATTGATACGACATAGATAGGTATATTATTATGTTAATATGTAGTTCAAAAAAAATAGTTCGAGGAAATGTATCATGATTGATAGCACTTAGCAGGTATATCAAATAATAATCTATGCCCCCTATCTAAACAGATATAAATTGACGGTTTTTTGACGAACAGTTTATACTCATCGACCATCGTTCACTATTTTAAGAATTTCTCTCATATATAATATGTTTAAAATATTGAATATTACGTCAATTGTTAATTGCTATTTTTATTTAATTCTATATACTCTAATAAGGGAGTTCTTTATAAACTGAAACTTCAAACTTAAAAATTTATGTCTACTTCAAATTGGAGCTCCGTAATAAAAATTTCTATCTAGAATTCTGCACGTTTTTGCAAGCATTGTTTCCAACTAGAAAAAACACGTGTTGCCTTTATGAGAAATGAACACTTATGAAGGTCAAATCCGTAGCAAGCAACTAGGTCAGACATGTCATCAAAATTTATCGGCTATCGTTTTCAATTGTACCGGTATTTGCCATATAGATCAACGATTTCATGACTATGAAGTATCAATTGACCATTGTAGTGAAATGATTGAAGGATTTTCGCTTTATATTGTGTGAAATTAATGCATTTGATATGGTTTTGAGACCATGTTAAGTTTAATACCTATATATTGAGTAGAAAGAATGTGTAAAATGTTTTATTTTTTATATATGTATGTAGTTGGTAAAATAGAGCAAATTATATTAATTTTCTAAGCTAACTTAAGCATTCAAATAAATCGTATCGTTACTGCTTGATGCAATCACATCTTAATAACTTGTAGGTATTAATTAAAAAGCCTATGATGATGTGAAATTTAAGTATGTAGTATGATTTTAATTGGTGCAGATGACGTAATTCATTAATTAAGTATTATTTCGGGCAAAATTTATGCACGTTTCTGGGAACGACAGCTAAAATCATTCGAAATAGTGTACTTTTTATATGTAAAATAGCTTTAAGTATGTAAACTACCTGTGTCAAAACTTTTATTGTGGACTGGAAATAAACGGGCTTTATATTTTTATTTATTTTATTTGGATTTTCGATGGGGTTTAAAATTTAGATCATTTATTACCTACATAAATATTAACATCTCTATAAGAACCAGAAGATTTACTAGATAAATATTTGCCCCTCACCTGAAAGATCACATCAAACTGATTAGATAAATACTTGCATCACATCATATAATACATTACACCTGGAAGGTGACATCAAAATCATAAGATAAATGCATCCCTTTACCTGAACCGCCTCCTTGGTGCGGTGACGCGTGAGCGTAGAACCGAGGGGTCCTGGGTTCGATTCCCGGTGGAGACGAAGAAAAAAAATAATGTCTCGGTCTGGCAGGACACAGAAGGCTGATCACCTACTTGTCTCTAAAGAAAATCGATCAATGAAACAGATACAGTATGTATAATGCATCTGCCCCTTACCCCACTAGGGGACATGGGACTTCACTTTTTTACCTGAAACGGCACATTAGCGTTCCGAGCCGCGTGCGCTATCCTCAGTCCCGCAAGGAGCAAGAGCACCTCTGCGCCCGCGGTGACGTGGTGCCAGGCGGCACGGGCGCACCCGATGTCGTCCTCGCACGCGGACGTGGCCGTGAACGCGGCCAGGTAACACGCCGCGCCTATCAACATGGCTGCTACTATGCGGAGCACCTAGAAGTACGGTAGATTGTAAAGATTTGGTAAATCTTTTGTGGTTTTTGAGGCCATATTGGAAGACATCTATTCCAGATTGTACCAATTTTGTTTTACTGTATGCCTAATTTATTATTGAAATTGAATTTAAAAGGAATAATTCACGAGTGTAATGCAACCAAAAGTTTGTTGTTTGCGTAGCGCGTTGAATTTCAATTTAAATTCTTAACCTGTCACAAAGGAATTTTCTATTAGGTTAGTGTAGCGTGGTGTATATGTGTTAGTATCGGCTGAAATGTTTGTCCGAATTCAATTCTGTATACAAGGTTTAATCAAACAAACGTCTGACACGATAAGCACATAAACGTTACTGAAACAAGCGAATATTCCGATGCATAATGCAAACAGTTGCCTACACATCAAATCTACCGAATACTGTCGGCTTTATTGCATAGAATATGCTGCATGGTCCGAAATCTGCCCTGACAGCCAACCAAGTATTAAATTATTCCACACTAGATTCATCCGCATTGATATATTAGACGTGTATTCTGTTTTGAATAATTAGGTAGAAACTAGAAATAGGGTAGTTTATAGAAGATAGTAGATAGTAGAAGATAGTAGTTATTTTATTTATATATATTAGTGCTCATATAAGAGCTTTAATAAAAGCTTCTATTTTACATAAATAAAAAATATTTCTTCATAAAACGTGTTTTAAAGCTGTTTCATGCATAATTTTTTTTTCGTCTTATATTTCCTAAAAACAATTTTCGCAATATTTATCAGTATCTCTTATAGACTTAGTTACCTCAGCATCTCTAGGCGTCCATCTATGCGCCTTCCTCGTACGGAACTCAGCCAATAGAACCCATAGACGCAACACCACAGACCCGTAGCACGCTACGAAGCCGAGCTCGCGTAGCCACGCGCCGAGCACGCAGCGCCA
>CAJQZN010016697.1:0-10742 GCA_907164685.1 Colias eurytheme | reverse complement strand
ATATTTACATATTTCGAAATTTTTAATACATATTTATCCGGGCCCTAGTGATAAGTATCGTGTGAAACCTCAAAAGTACCAGTTCCTCGTTCAAGAAATATGTACTTTTTTGAATTGAAAATCACATTTCGTTCCTCCCTTAATTACATATTCATGTCAATACATTTTTTTTATTGCCTGATAGGGAAGCGCAAATATAATACAAATAGCTTTTAGCCAAGGCATGTTTATATTAATAGGAAGGAATATAAAAGGAGCGCCACGTGTATCTTAGTTGTTATTTGCGTGTATAAATTCGCATACATACAAGTGTAATTTAATATCAAACTGAAAACTTTATAATTTTTAAAATACGCTTCGAAAGCAAAATTTAATAACATACAACCTAGAACCATCCATCCAACATTTATGTACCCAAAACACTAACGTCATTGTGTTACCCCTTGACGTCAAGTTACACAATATCCCGTCCAAGTTTTAAGTAGCCGTTTCTACCGCTAGTACCTACATATACATAGCTGCCGCAATATTGCAAGCAATTTCAACGTCTCGAAGCGGAAAACCTCTTGCCAGAAGTCAGAACTTGTAACGGTTTGCCGCCTCAACACGCCAAACGCTCGACCGAAATTAAATTACATTCGAGGAATGCAAACTTGCTATATTATCTGCCAAAGTGATACACCACAATACATTTATCATAGCGCTTTGAATCAAGAAAGTAGCTTGTGCAATGATTTGTACCTACGTAAAATTCACGACGTATTCTTTAAATCTGTTTAGCTTTACCGACGACAGTAAATAAATGTGTTGCACGAAACGGAAATTGCATTTCACATTTAATATATTTCTGGCATCATTTTGGTTTACGAGTAAAAGTTTGTGAAATATTCAATTCCTCTTAGTGTGAACGCTTATCTGTTTATTTTGCATAAGCATTACAAATTTGCGATAACAAGAGTTGCTTTCACGTGCAGACAAAATATCAACATAGAAATTTTTAATACAATCAACCCTATACTTTTTATTCATTAAGCTCAATACAACTGAAAAAATCCTTAACCATCTCTACCTACAATTATCTTCAAAAAAACTTCCAATATAAAAATACCTTGAACACGAACCTCCCTGCGTTTATAGGAGTTTGTCAAACAAAAGTAATTTCATCCTTGTTCCATCTTTAACCCAGTTCGCGGCACAAAGGCGGGTCACGGTCGTTGCTTGTAAAGCAGAAAGCTCATTGAATAATCGATACACGATAGTACTCTCACTGGGCCCTTGTTTCGCACTTGTTGATAGTGAGTACCTAGCTGATATTGTTTGTTGGCTGAAGGACTTTGCCGAATTACGTATGTGCTACAATATATTATCAGGGATACATGTGTTAGGAATGGAATAGGGATATATATTCGTTTGTAATCACTCATATTTTATTTATTTTAACAAATTCAATGCTCCAATAATAATTCAGTAGATATGAATTTTACTATTAGTACCCCCAATTTAAAAGCAATGAACGTAATTAAAGGGCCCTTACAAATTCATTGTTCTTTCTGTAATCACTTGATTTTCAAATTGGAAGTTTACTTCGAGAGAGAGAGAGAGAGAGATTTACTTCGTCAAGTCAAATACTAACGAACAGAAGCTCGTTTCTTAATTGGACAAGTAAGACAAGAGGCCGAGAGCGTTACGCACTTTTCGAGAATATGCTAGGGAAATATTTGTACAAAATTTTCCGTTACGTAAACAAACCAATCTTTTTGTTAATTAAAGTAAAAACAACAGTTTGGTAACAATTTAAAAACTGAACTGTTTGTATTTCTATTTTTACCTTTCCTCAGCTCTCTCATAAATGAAATAAAAAATGTCAGACACATTAAAACGTTAGGAATTCGCAAAATAGAGTTGGCAAATTAAACGTTATTTACTTAGGTTTGTTTGAAGCAACTTTGCAGGCACTCGTCCTTCCACAGCGAGTTTTTCTCGTAACACGAGTGAATAAATAAAATTACGCCCTTTCAAATGTACTCTAATGTGTATGTTTAAGATGGATTACAGTAAAATAGAATGTAATTTTTCAACGGAAATTGTATTCTTTTAACTTGTCAGAAGGTAGGATAGATTCCAAAAATTCCCTTGTGTCGTATATTTTCTTTTCTCTTTATAATATAAAGAAACAATCACATACATCTAAGAAAATAATTTCAATCTCAAAATATCGTCTTATTAGTTCCGAGCTCGCGGAACAAGTAACAACCATTACTCAGCAAAGACCACTAATTGCCTGTAAAGAGCTTATTTATACAAATAACAAACTCATTTTCTCTTGTTTGAAGATCGTGCCCACAGACCAACCAACCAGTTGAAATGTTTCAAGTATAATCGGCTTTCAATATAAATTTTGCCATTCAATCATTTAAAACGACCGCTTTCATTTAAACAGTGGATGTTGTGGATGGAATCATATCTAAATATTTAATCAATTTAGCATTCAACGTTTCCTATCCTACGAAATCATTAAAACGTAAAATTTAAGCGTTTTTGTAGCGAAGTTATGATGACATAACCTTCTTATTTATACTTTGAAAAACAATCTCATATTAACAAAACAATAACATAAAAACTACAGTCATTTATAGCTAAGCTCACTAATAAGCTAAGCAAATCTCAACGTCGTTACGAAACATCTAAAATGTTCGTCCAAACCATACAACAGCATAAAGCCAAAACACCATACTGTACACGTGATACATACATTCGGCTATAATCCATCATTGGAGCACGCACATTACGTATTCCATTATATAGCCCTGACTTAGTAGCACTCGGCTGGTTATGTAATATCTATAATCTATATTATACTTCGTTCTCTATTCAGGGTCAAGTATGAATACAGAATGGTATATACTTCCGACTATGGGTTAAGGTTTCTCTATAAATACACATTAAATATAGTGAAGCATTTTCTACACTATCTATCTTATATCTACGTAATATAAGTAACGTTGTGGAAAATTTGGACATACGACTTTTTATGAAACTTAATGAAATATACTTCAGATGGATTTGAAGAGATTTTGTACACGTGTAAGAGCCAATCCATTAAGACGGCGTTTAAGGGAAAAAATTCGCTATGAGCAGTTTAATGTTAACGCTACCAAAAACCCTTCATTCGAAAAACGATGACTACAAACATACCTACAGGTATTGAAAAACATAATTAAGTATCGCGAATTATCCCACAACGTCCATATAAAGATAATTTGGTAAAATCATAATCTCATCCAAATGAAATTGGTCGGAAACAATACAATTCTCAGTACTGATATTGATTTTGTATTACGCTTCAGCAAATCCTGAAAATTCAATGAGCTTTAACCACAGCTTTAACTCTTGAAATACGTAGATAGTGTTTTAACGCATTTTGTTTCAATTCGTTAAAATAATTAGACCACACCAAGATATTTCTGAATAACGAAAAAAAATATCAAAAAATATCTCGTCAGTTTAATAAAAAAATTATTTTTCATTGCTTTTCAAACAAAAGTAATTCAATAAAGCGATCCAGGGGAATTATTATTTGTCTAATAATATTTTATTGTGCAGTATGCGCATGTTTGCGTTTTGCAATAGAATAGATGGACATATCAATTTCGAATTCATCATAAACTCATGTGCAATCCATACTAATATTATAAATGCGAAAGTAACTTTGTCTGTCTGTCTGTTACTCAATCACGCCTAACTACTGAACCAATTTGCATGTAATTTTGTATGGAGATATTTTGATACCCGAGAAAGGACATAGGCTACCTTTTATTGCGAAATATGTACCACGGGCGAAGCCGGGGCGGACCTCTAGTACTTTATATATTTGTACAAACTTCTTACATATCCACATTTATTAACATAATGGTAGATATAAGTGCAAATATATTTACTTTGAATCTGAAAATAGGTTAATATACAGAAACAATAAATTCAATTACACGATTCAGCGACATGAATTTCAGCAGCCCAATAATTAATATTATCATAAACAATATCGCAAATTTTCAATATAAATTTCCTTGCAATTTAATTGCTGGCTTCAAACTCAGGCTTAAACATTTATTTATTCAATTAGACTTCTTCTGAATCGTCATATTTTTAACATTTATCACCGATTCGGAAAGCAGTATCTATGGAGAAGATCCGGTAAGAAACTCCATAGTTGCTCTTTGCACAGTTTATCGAACGATCCCTTAGAAATTATTACCATCTAACCGCACCAGTTCAATGACCAAATATAACATTTCTAACAGAATATATCTTCAAACATGAATCATGTCGTCTGCAACGTAAACAAGACATTTTTAACCGGACCAGCGTTTCCACCCGTCCATCACGAAACACGAGCAAGACAGGACCAAAGTTAGATTGAATTTCAAAGATAAACGATATTCGCCAGAGAGATTTCTCGAGAGATGGACTGGGAAAATTAAACGTTTGAGTGGAAGCGAGTATTAGCGGCAATCAAGACAAAATAATGGATACCGTTAAGGCTCGGAGCACGACTCGGCGTAATGAAGCCGTCGGAACGGACAATCTTTGAAGCCACGATCTACGTAATTCCCACCGTTCCTAATATTTAATTGATGCTTATGGAAATTTATAAAATTAGCAGATATCCGTTGTGTTGGTATTGCTGCTTAGTGCTCTGTCTTGATAGTGAGTGTGCCTTCCCGCGATGCGTTTTGTTTTCATCATTTTCAATTATATTGCAAACTAGCGGTCCGCCCCGGCTTCGCCCGTGGTACATGTTTACGTTTTCTCTATATAAGAACCATCCTCGAACTTCAAGGAATTAGTCCGGGATACATCGCCCATTTTTGCAAGTGATTACTATCAAGCTAATTTTTCGTGAGTAGCTTTATTTTGATGAGATGCCCAATAATTTCATGTACGAAACTCTCGATTGTGGTAGCTTACAGAGGTAACAAGGATAAAAATTTTTGATTTGACGGTTCTCAAATATTTATTACGCAATTTGTAGGACAATATGTCTGTTGAATTATATAAGTATTAAATAAGTGAAAATAAAAAAATCAGCTGGTTAGTAATCATTTATGATGACTTCGTTATCGATACACATTGGAAAGGGGGACTCTTTGATCAAACCATAGATTTTGTAGGACAAATATTTTTTCGAATAATTTAGATAATTATCTTGAGATTGAACAAAAAAAAAACATTCAGTTAGTAATTAATATTTGAGAACCATCAAATCAAAATATTTTATCCTTGTTTCCTCTGGTAGCTACCACAATCGAGAGTTTTGTACATGAAATTATTGGGCATCTCATCAAAATAAAGCTACTCACGAAAAATTAGCTTGATAGTAATCACTTGCAAAAATGGGCGATGTATCCCGGACTAAATATAATAAAAAAAGAATTATCGAAATCGGTTCAGCCGTTCTCGAGTTATGCGCTTACCAACACATTTTGCGATTCATTTTTATATTGCAAATTGCAAAAGAATATAGCAGTAGTTTTATATATTACTTTGCCATCTGCAATATCACACCTACAGCGTAAACATAATCCCTATAAACGTAGAACACACATTTTAATTTCGTCGGTATATTATAACAACGAAGCAACTATTCTTGTTTCCACGATATTGAAAAAAACTATATCATTATAAAGTACACCCACTATCACTCAAACCGTGTACTGTGTAGCCAAGAAGGCACCGTACCTTTATACCTTGTAAATACTTATTTTACCTTGTCTTATATCAAGAAACGCGGTAGATCAGTACTAGAGATAGTTATCGACTTAACCTGACCTTTCTTACAAAGAAAGATGTTTGACCTATGCTCTATGGACTACTTGCGGAAAGGTCAAAGTCAAAGTTTAAAAAAATAAACATTACAAAGCGTACTATTCAGCCACAGTGGTTTTGAATATCTTCTTTAATTAAAACTCGAATTTGAAGCGAATTAAAGTGCCTTATAATAAATACTGAAATGTCAGTATCCGGCTTTCAGATTCTCGGAATCATGTTTTTAATACTATGAGACTTAAATAAAATTGACGGCAGTTAAATATTTTGTATTGTAAAATAAAAGATAAACGAATACAGGGCTGTCAAAAAGCAATGTATAAAATATATTTCATCGTGCTCAAGTTGAGATGCCTTGAATGGATACACGAGTATACCTACTTTGAAATTACATGTACATATATCAGGGATGAGACGTTTGTAATATTATGAAACACATACGTAGTGAAATACCTACGCTGTAAACATTCACTGTC
The DNA here is from genome assembly GCA_907164685.1 of Colias eurytheme. Lineage (NCBI taxonomy): Eukaryota > Metazoa > Arthropoda > Insecta > Lepidoptera > Pieridae > Colias > Colias eurytheme. Next base: position 4,440 of record CAJQZN010016697.1, on the reverse strand, counting down.
ATATCAATGTCTACGAGTGCTGATACCTTGCTGATACCCAGTGAGTCTTCGTTTCGTTCTTTTGCATAATAATATTCTTACACGTGTAAAACGTATTTGTTTCAATACCAAAAATCTGCATTGTGCAGATTCTTGAGGATTATCCTTTTTCTTACCGTTTATAAAGGGTAATTTGGGACCCTTGTTCTATTTATATGTAGTGTTTAGCAATTAAAAAACTGCTCGATTATATTGGATTTAATCAGACACAGCAAGTGCAAGTGCTTTCGTTCTCCAGTTATCTTAAGTTCATAATAACTTAAACCTTTTCTCTAATAGTTTTTTTTTTTTTGCTTTGCCATAAAAAATACTTTCTCATTATCTGATAAAACAAACATAAAAGGGTACACCTAATGCTGCAAACTTAAGGATGCTTGCATGAACGATAATTCCCCTTCTTTATAGCTCTAATTTCAACCACAAGACGAGCCCATCCCTTCCAGCAATTCTCGATTTACGATCTCGAACTTATAATTTGGACACAGAAAGCGAACCTTCAGGTATAATGCAGCATAAACTGCAATTTCGAATATTTCTGTAAAAGCGAAAGTTCCTACTAAATCACAAACATACCTGATAAGACGTAACAGCGAGTTGCGAGAGTCCATCCACGTAGGGTCCGAGCACGGCATGCTCTCGGACCCGCAGCGATCGACGCGTCGTCTCCGGATCGAGGAGGTCGTGCACTCGCTCGTTGTATATCTCCATGTACGATACTTCCACCTAGGGGAATATCATAATGTAGGTTAAAGAGATATGAGAGAGATATTAATGTTAATTTATACATAACGTTTGACTTATCACTATTAGCTAATTAAATATACATTCATAAAGTTATTGGTTGTAATGTTTGGTGACACGTCAACTACCATATCCTTTGGATGAAGGATGAAGCATAACTTTCTGACAAAAAAAATTACATGATTAATAACAACGAAATTATATTTTTAAATTTCATTAATATAAAGGAATAAACATGACTTGTTCTTACTGAACTATAACGACCGAAACACAGAAAGTTAACACAATTCCCATCATATCTATACACGTACAATCGTTAACATTTAATACACAAACACCACCTACGCTTGTACGATTATCTTAAAAGATTAAATACCCACATGGCACTTGAAAAGCGACCCCAAACATACAGAAACTACACAGCATTGTCACTCAAACTAACAGTACGCACTACGCATTCAACCTTCAGTCTCATACTAAAGGATGGGTATGGTATAGAAAAGGTAAGCCTTACACGCATCCCGTAGCTACCAAACAATGAGACCAAGAACAAAACCGTTGTACACACAATGGCTAAACCAAGCTTACCTTGTAGGTGAGTGCGGGCGGCGACTGTTGCTTCGCTATCCTCTCGAAGAGAGCATCGCACAGCCGTGGTATGATGCCGCCCTCGTCGGGCCCCGGCGCGCCCATCATCGTGTACGACTTGCCGGAACCTGCGGGTAAATGAACCGACTTAGTGAAACTACGAAAGAAAATACGCTAAGAATTGAGAACTTTTTTTGGGAACGTTGGCTAAAAAGGAAAAAGTTCACCGTCTCGTAAATAGTGATTTTTGCTGGAAAGGATTTGTGAAACTCGAGGTTTTCCGTTCGCTTTGCGGTAAGGCTCTAACATTTAATACTTTTTCTGCAGTGCAGGACTTTTTCCCGTTAATACTTTTGCCTTTCTCGAGATTTACGAAATAAGAATCGGCTAAAATTTACCGTCTCATTTCTATGAGATTATGATATCCATTACTCCGTCCGTTTTGTCTAAAACTTAACAACTTATATATAAAGTTGGATAGTCCTAATTGAATAAATTCAATCTCAATTAGTATTAAGATTTGAAACACTAAAAATAATTTCTAAGAATTCACGTAATTATAACTTTAAATTTTACTAAAAATACAATATACACACAAATACACTAAAAAAATAAATACACAAGCAACCACATCGAACTGTATTTCCTATAGCGATATACACCACAGTACAAGATAGAATACGTAAACAAAGAACTTCCCAGATGAAATATGGATGCGATATTTCAAAATATCGAAAGAGAAATGCCAAGGATAAGATGACACAGAAACTTACCAACAATATCATTGACTTTCCAAGGACGTACAGTATCTACTTACGTGTGAAATGTGAATATTCTCCAAGTTAGAATAAATACTTGCAGAATATTTCTTAGAGATAGCGAAAGTAAATAAGGAAACCACTTGCCGCTAAAAGGATAAATAAAACGAAATATAAGACTAGATAAATATGATTTAATGTTTCCTTATCCTTATAACATTTATATGGATGATTTTAAAAGATAACTTACGCACATATTGTGCTTTACTACTTATCATTTTCATTAGAAGCAATAAAAAAAATATAACAAATTAACCATTTTCAGAGATGAAAATATAACATTTTCGAGTACCTGCAATGCCTTCTTCAGAAGAAAACAGTCCAATATTAAATAATAAAACTCCAATCTCCTTATTCCAAACAACTACACAACCCGATACACGATACTCGATAAAAATGACTCTATTATTCGAACTTATGAAGCACATGTTAACAAGGACGTTCAATGCATTAACGATGCATTACCCATACTTACACATCCCATTTCCCACGCTTCAAATATAACTAAAATGAGCTTAAGTCTCAGAGAGAGCTCTCGAGACCTTAATCAAATAAATTGATTATCTACTTATTCCAGAAAAGTAAACAGCTCGATACAAATTCGATAAAAATGCCCTTATTATTCGATCCTATGAAGCAGATATTAACGACGCATTACCCATACTTACAGATCTAATTCCTCACGCTCCAAATAGAACTAAAATGAGCTTAAGTCTAGTCTGAGAGAGCTCTCTAGATGTCGAGTTGCGAGCCACGTTAAGGGAAGCACCTACTCGGCAGAAATAGCGTGAGGTCAGTTGCACTTTGCAATTAAACGTATTTCATGTGAGACATTAGATGTAATATTATTGCGTTTGTAGTAAATGGATTTTACATTAGAATTATGATAAAAATGTATTAAATGCGCAGATTTGGAAAATGTGTATTGTGGAATCACAATTTCTCCTGATGTAAAGCTAAGACGTGGTCTAAGATGGTACGCGCTTCCCTACCACAATCAATAGAACAAAACTTTGTCTGTCTCTTGAATTTGATGAATTATAAGGTTGGTTTTTATTAGAAAAACATCATAAATGACGTGAGTGTTGTTTAACATTGCCAAAAAAATATATATAATGATATAAAGTTAAATCTAAATCTGTTTCGTTAAAATGGATTCAAATCAAAAACGTCAAAACATTATTTGTAAAGAGCGAAAAATCTCAGTTTTATAAATTCAAGCTACTTCTCAGAAAACCCATTTAGTTGATCAAGGTAGTTCATTGGAAAGGAAAATTACCATTTCAATAATGAGAGCTATTAACTGCTTTTGACGGGTTATTAACGAAGGTATATTTATATGGTATTAAAGAGACGAGTTACGGCAAAGGAACGGATAATTTTTGCTATGCTATCGAACGAAAATCTCATCTACAAAATATAATACATACAGACATAACAGGCAGGGGCTGTTACGATGGTATGTGATTGTCGATTGAGAACCTATAATCAAATTCTTTAAAGTATGAAGTACATATTCATTTAAATCAATGAAGAGCAGAGACATGTAAGACCTACAAGTTGTAAGTTTCTATACAGATTTGTCTCAGTCAAATCGCAAGACATAATTTTTATCCCGCAAATTTGAAGTACGACTACATTTTATTTTTATGACACACATTTAGGCACTTACAACCATAACCTCTATAAATCGATGAAAATCCACATCCATAAGTCATCATAGTCCATAATACCCTAAAATAGCAGTGGTCAAGCGACATGGGATCGCCATAACTCTCCCGCGCTAATATTGTCGACATATCATACGTACGTAACACTTTTACGAAGAAACCCCGTCGCCTCATAATAAAGGCTTTGTCAGATAGAGCGCGGATTAAGCGCGCGACAGAGCGCTAATCTGACGCCGCACTATGATACCGAAATGTTTACCGTCAAATAGAGCTGCAACGCTCTGACGCGCACTAAGTATGCTTTTTTACTGAGAGAAGCCAATAGCACGTAGGATAACACAAATCGGCGTCAGGTTAGCGCTCTGAAGCGTCCTAAGTTAGCGTGAAATCTGGCAAAGCCTTAACGCTCGCTAAGTACGCGTTCCATGTGACAAAGCCATAATAAATGTATCTCGTGGAGGCGTGGGACACGATTGTCCTTTTATCTTAACAATTTCTCCTTTTTTCCTCGAGGCGCGTTATCAACCGACAATTTCATCTATTGTTGGGAACGGCTCGGCTTAGGTTTCTCTACCGTCGATATA
>CAJQZN010016689.1:0-16108 GCA_907164685.1 Colias eurytheme | reverse complement strand
TCCTCGCGGTTTCACCCGCATTGCTCAGCTCCTGTTGGTCTTAGCGTTATGATATTTAGCCTATAGCCTTCCTCGATATCTAACATCGAAAGAATTTTTTAAATCGGATCAGTAGTTCCTGAGATTAGTGCGTTCAAACAAACAAACTCCTCAGCTTTATAATATTAGTATAGATTTGGAGGTTTTAAATGCAATATTTTCGTAATATATGCCAGATTGTTTTATAAATTAAAAATTGAAATCTCGATATATTTCAAGATTTCCTCAAATTTTTTAATTTTTTTTTAATCTCAAATTATAGAAAAAAAAAATAAGTATTGGAAATAATAAAAAAACTCGATTAACCGCTTTTAAATTGAGCATATCATATCTAGAGATTTTTTTCATAAGCAAGTTTTTTACATAAAGAAAACCCAGAAATTTTTATTTGTTCTTTATTCTCAAATTTATAATTTATTAACATTGCAGTAATAGTCCAATGTTCCGGAGGTCAGTGGAAAGAAGGCGGGACCAACTGGGTTGTGGTGTCATCCCGGAACGATAAACATCTATGGCCGGATCTACTTAAAATGGGCGCCATTATTGTTTCCACAGAATTCATTCTAGGTGGCGTTATGTTGCAGAAATTAGAAGTCGACAGATATAGATTGGCTTAACGTTTTGGGAAAATGTCGTGTATATAATAATGTTAGTTATATCTGTTATTTTTAATGTAAATGTGTTGTTTTTTGTCTTACAAAATGATTAAGTGCGTTTTAGAATTTTTGCGGAGACATTTTTTTAAATTATCCCTCTGTTAAATTATCTTGGCATTATTATCAATAATTTAATCAGAATTAAAAACATAAGGAATAATATTTTAGTTTAGCTTAAGCACATGCATTTACCATCATATTATTACAAAAAAAATATTGGCTGGACTCAGATCAATGTAACTGTTATACATACTTGATTGCTTAAATAAGAAATCCTTCAAGTACAAAATGATATATTTCAGTTTATTATAATTTTCATTCTAGAAATATATATTTTTTTATCTTTTACCAAATACATTTGGAATCAAAGATTTCAATTCCAGTGCTATAGTTATTATAAAAGTAATGTTATTTGACAATTAAGTAGCTTTAAGAATTATATTTCGATTAACCAACCCACCATAAGCACCATAATATTATTTTACAAAAATATGAATCATCACATAGTAACGAAAAATTGTTTTATTAAAATTTATAAAAATTGTAATATCTTTATGTATTAAAAATATTGTATAAATGAAACTTCAGTGATTAATGATTACTTACTTATTATTATTTTACGAATTGTATAATTTCAAAATAATTTGGCTTAGTTTTAACAATGTTTTTAAATATTTTATGTTATTGTAATTATAATTAATAAATGAGTTTTTATAAAAAAAAGTGTGTTTTACCATTCGTTTACCTTCCTTCGAAAACATCGCATGATTTGAGTCACACGGTGCATTTACCTACTTCAAACGAGCGAATGCTCATTCTAAGCCCACTATGTCAAATTATTTTAGTGTTAACAGGCGTGGAGCATTCTTTCGTTGTTCTAAGTGCGTTCGATAAGATTATATTAGTACCTATATGCAATGTTCTAATACTGAACAACACGGCATACGATTTTTCGTTTACACTAAAATATCCCAAAAAATACTCTAGCTCTAGGTCTTGTTCGTTTGTGAACGCACACTTATCCGTGCTGAATGCTTTTTACGATACAAACAAAACGAATTTTGAAATTCTTGGAAGCTCGCACACTTACCCGCATCGAATTGTCCGAATCTGGAAGAACCCCAGAATTTCGGAGACGTCATCCTGCTGGTTCGAATGGTTCAACTAGGGCAACCTAGTTGAATCATTCAAGGTGCGAGGTTTAATAAAATTAATTCGTTTCGTTCGACGATTTCAGCTCCGCACTTATGATAAGTGTGCGTTCACCTTTAGAATGTATAGCATGCCTTTTTTTTATAGTGGGGAAATCTTCCAAAGATACCCACGGCCCCCGGGGAAGGAGCCGTGGGTTATGTCGGATTCTTACCGACTAAAACCCCACTGTGTTCCGTCGAGCCGCTTTAATGATGGGGCCGCGGGTATTTGTTAGAATTCTTCGGCGACCATGTATAGCATGCCTAAAACTTACTGGCGATGAATTTTGATAATACCTACTTGGGAGTGATGTAGCTTATGTACCTACTAGAATAACACATGGGCATTGTTATAAAAGTAGTTTGTTTCAAGGTATATCATAATCTATTCCATAGACCTTAGCCGTAGACATTCATTTAAAATTAATTTCGTCAAAAAGCAGTGCAGCTAACTGCACAATTGATCAGTGGAATCGCAGGCTGTTTTTATCATAATCTATAATAGGCTGCGTCGGAATGTCTGCGAAAGTTACAAGGACTCGCAAATATATTTACAATTACTAGCTGAACCACGCGGAGAGTGATTTTAGCGCGTTGAAAGAAACTTTTCAGCTTTAAAATATTAGTATAGATGTAAAATGTTTATACATAGGTATATGAAAATGGAAAGGAATAGGAATTGAACGATCAATGAAATGATTTTACTGGATATAGTGTTTCGTATTGAATTTAATGAAATGGGGATATTTAAAACAAAAACAAAATACGATCACAATACTTTTTATTTCCTATAAACTTAAATAACTAACAAATTAACAATACATTTAGTTATGGCTTACAAATATTACATTAGCAGTCGTTTTGTATAAAAATAGTTTATTGTTTATTTTATGATAAATAAAAAATACATTATATTAATGCAATACCTTGATAGCCCTTTATAATAATGCAATTGGAATGTTTATATTATGAAAATTGGTTTACTGCATAGTGCATATAAATACATAGATACATACACAGATTTGTGGTATTACTTAGTGTAAGCATAATAATACATTACGTTATTTGTGCAAACTTACACATTTAATATTTGTCATGTAATAACAAAACGGAATTATAATTTTGACTTACTTCACATAAGTATTCATGTAAGGTTGTAGTTAGGTAATAAAAATATATACATATAAAATATTTGTAATAAAATAACAGAATTTAAACAAAAAAATATTCTGAACCAGATTATATTATACAAACATAAAATAATAACATCTTAACCAATTACAAAATCAAACTTAAAACAAATTAATTTTATAATTATAACAAAACGGGTTATTGCAAGGAAATTTCCCGATCATAGGTTTTATATAGAACTTTTTCAATACACATATTAAATTAGTGTAAGCGAGATAGCATGCCGTTCATTTCTAATGAGGAAGTGAGACGAAATGTTATATTACCTATTTTAAATACTTTTCACACACGCAAGTTAAACGAATATTGGCCTTAACTCCTGTTACAAATGTATAAAAAGTTTTACTATTACAGATGATTATTATTGAAATAATGTTAATTATTACTGGCATGTTTTGTTTTTGGTTATTTAAAAAATAAGCGAGGTATATTTTAACAGTTACTTAACGAGCCATATTTTTATTTTCAATCTCTTCAAACCAGAAAAGACGTATCAATTGTAAATTATAATTTACATACAAACATAAAAATTAACATTAAAAATTAAATTAAAAATTAACATACAAACTTAATTGTTAAATAGCCATCTAACACATTCGCAAATTAAAATACACTTTTCGCACATTGTGATGTCACCGTTTTTTATAAAATTCAGTTTATTATATTTTATCTACATAAAGGTGCACACACATTACGCCTGTGGGTTTTTCTTCATAAGTTCAAGGTCAGCTTCAACCATATCTACGACAAGTTCTTCAAACGATATTCGCGGCGACCAGCCGAGTTTCTGTTTAGCTTTTGACGCATCACCTAGTAGTAAATCCTGAAATAAAGAAGAATTATATGTATTAGTCACTACATAGTATAAAACAAAGTCGCTTTCTCTGTCCCTATGTCCCTTTGTATGCTTAAATCTTTAAAACTACGCACCGGATTAAACAAATGCGCTATATTCCGAAAAACTAAACGCAATTTCACTTTATAATGCTTTGGTAAGGACCAAGGCTCGAAGGCGAGCCGGATCTTTTTAAGAACATTTAACAATTATAGGCAACAAGCATATAATAGAGGTATTCTACAGTTATTACGCATATTCAACGAACGCTTTCTGAGAAAACCCGAAACACTGACACAAAATTTCGGGTCATTTGTAACAGGATGGCGGTTCTACAGGGGTCTTAGTACGCAATGACAAAAAGAAAAATGATGGTCAGAACGCTGATACCGGATACATTAATAATAATATACTGTAATATTAGATAATCTTAACATAAAATATTATAGTATCTTCACCGTGTGTGACGCGCTTAACTCAGCCCCACTTCACACTTGCCACTGAACCCCACTCACCACTTCAGTCGGCCGGAAGTACTTCGGATTGACCCTGACCAGCACTTGTCCAGTGCTCGCGTCATATCCGGTCTCGTCCACCCCACTGCCCCTCCACTCCACTTTCCGTCCAACATGGCCGAACGCCTTTTCAACAAATTCGCGAACACTGTGCGCTTCGCCCATCGCTACTACGAAGTCTTCTGGCTCGTCTTGTTGGAGCATTAGCCACATCGCCTAGAATTTTAAACACATTTTTTACACAAAAGTATTTTTTTTTATTTATTAAAATTTGAAAGAATTGCTTCTTGGAACGAATTAACGTTTAGATATACTACTATTAAATATGTATTAGCAAGTAAAAGATCATAATATGTATTACGATATTTTTTGTGTGACATGTTGTAGACTTACTTAAACATAACTTGACTTAACAATAACTTTGTTCATAATGATAATTATTCACAAATACTTGTAGTTAGATTGACACATACGGCCTTACTAATAAAAAGTTAAACAATGGATAAATTTCTACCATTTTCTACCATAGCACTGTGTTTCATTAGATCAAAAAAAATTCCCTGTGCTGTTTATTGTATTTATCGATCAAGGGATGTATTTATAATGTAAGAGTAGAACACCCACGTGTCAATTTCTTATACTTTATTTAAAAAAAAATGGCAAACTTTAGGTGAATTTTTCATGAAAAATATTGAAATGTATTCTGAAATCGTAACTGTCTAAGATATTTATTTTAAATAAATATAGACTTATAAAGCATCTTTGGGCGCATATTATCCAGTTTTTATTTTTGGAAAACTACTACTTATTACTTTGAAAAACGCAAAAGTGCGGCTTGTCACTAGCATAGAATTATTGCTCGTAATAAGGCCTATCACTCATAAAAAAAACCACGCCGCACTATTGCGGTTTTTGGGAAGAATACGCCATTTTCAAAAAGGTCAAAAAACACAACATAGGGTTGTCGCAAAAAGGTCAAACAAGTTTTTTATCATTATATACCCTTTATCAAGCCACAACCAAATCACTGCCTTATCAATTCCATTATTAAAAACGCACCTTAACATAATCCTTAGCGTGTCCCCAGTCCCGTTTACTGTCCAAATTGCCCAGTTCGAGACAATCCAACAATCCCAGCTGTATCTTAGCCACGCCCCTCGTTATCTTCCTTGTGACGAAGTTCTCTCCCCGCCTGGGACTTTCATGGTTGAATAGAAGACCGTTACAGGCAAACATGCCGTATGCCTCTCTGTAGTTTACTACAATCCAGTACCCGTACAGTTTGGCGCATGCTGGAATAAATAAATAATTATTTCCTACTAATCATCATCATCATCATCAGCACGTTCCCACTGCTGGGACACGGGCCTCCAATGAGGGTACAGGCCATAATCCACCACGCTGGCCAAGTGCGTGTTGGCGGAAGACACATGTCGTCGAACTTTTTTTTTTTTTAATTCTTCGACATGTCGGTTTCCTCACGATGTTTACCTTCACCGTTCGAGCAGTGGTTCCTACTAAAATTATACTAATATTATCTTAATATCCTGAGGGAGGCCTTTGTCCAGCAGTGGACGTCCCACGGCTGAAACAACAACAACAACAACTAATATTATGCATGTGAAAGTTTGTGACAATGGATGTATATTTGTTACTCTTTCAGAAACACGCAATACAGGTTGAGAAATCGATCAAATTAATTGATTTCATAATTTGTGAAGTATCTTAAAATAAATATATAAATAGTCAATAAAATAATCAGTCTAAACTCTAAAGTATGAAATATCATTACATACAATATGTCATATTCTTATGTAGTTATTCGGGCAAAAATATAGTTAAATTAAATTCAAAAATATCACAATCTACCTGTACTAATATTGAGTTTGTTTGATTGTGTTGATGTTTAAACGATAGTTAGTTCAAACAAACAATGTCAGGAATTTCTAGTTTGAAAAACAATTTTCAGGTTGGATAGTACATTTATCGTGAAGGCTATATATTACGCAAGTAGGGCTGCAACGAAAAAATATTGCAAAAATGGCAAAAAAATGAATAAGGTTTCATACGTCAGCTAGTCAAGAATTAGTATACAAAATTAAGATTCATGCATTAAAAAAAATTGAAAGCGAAAGTTTAAAAAAATATCTACCTATTAAATGAAATTTAAAACAAAGTATAGGTTGTACTATCAATAAGCTACTTACCATAAGGCGATCTAGGATAAAAAGGAGTCTTTTCAGTCTGTGGCACTTCCACTACTTTTCCATACAGTTCTGAAGTAGACGCTTGGTATATTTTAGTCTTTTTCTCCAAGCCAGCAACTCTCACAGCCTCTAATAGCCGCAATGTACCAAGACCGTCAACCTGAGCTGTGTATTCACTTATTTCGAATGATACTTTTACGTGTGACTGTGCTCCTAGATTGTATATCTCCTTTGGTTTTACCTGAAATTAAATTAAAATGAATAAGAAAACTACAGAAATTTCAAAATTCCGTTTATATCAAATAAGTACGATATAATACAAACGTGTATAATGTATATGTACATTTATATTTTTGTAAAAAAATACGAAAAATATAGTTTTTACTTTTTATATACCAATTATTTTATTTTTAGTATTTTAGTTTTCTTGGTGGGTTTCCTTTTTTAAATACAACAAAATGTAGTTTTTACGTTTTACTTGTTTCTATTTTACGCGAATATCTACATTCTACATAGTAGGTATAGAACAAACGGATTTTTATACGATTTTTTTTGTAATAGATAGAGTTCATGAGGAATGTGTTTATATATGTATTAACAACGTTATTTTACACAACGTGGGCAAAGCCGCGGTCGGAAAACGAAAAATTACGAAAAATATTATCGACTCTGGTTCAGAAATGATAAAGTGTATGCCCTAATTAACTGTGTAGATTTATATCTATGTTGATGGTCTGTGTGATAAAACCATGTTTTGATATCTGATAACGGAAAAATTAATAAAGAAACATAAATAGAACAACCATATATTTTGTAGCTGTAAATTATATTTGGCGAGATGTAAATTGGTGTAATATTTCTAAACTGTATATGAATTTCTATTAACTTATGAAGTAAATTACCAAAGAAATGAGTAAAGAGAGTGTAGTGCATGTATATAAGGATTCTTTGATCAATAAATTATTAAGATTTGATATACTTAATATAGAAATTTTATATGACAAGACATACATACATAGAATTTATTTTATGATAAACTAGCTTACCGCCCGCGGCTTCGCCCGCTTTGTCTAAAACCTAATAAATTAAATACTAAAACCTTCCTCTTGAATCACTCTATCTATTAAAAAAACCGCATCAAAATCCGTTTCGTAGTTTTAAAGATTTAAGCATACAAAGGGACATAGGGACAGAGAAAGAGACTTTGTTTTATACTATGTAGTGATAAAATAGTTAATTCTGTATGCTAACTAATTACTTTTCAGCAATGCCAAAAAAAACTGAATTATTACCAAACCTTTTAGCAATAATTACGTGACGAAATTGTAAATAATTTTTCTGTCTATTAGTTTTTCTAATTACTGCATTGATAACACACATGGGGGTACAAATATTAATCATTAGGTTTGAATAATAGGTAATTTCGGTTTTAATTATACTTATCAGAAAATACGTGTTTAAGTAGCATTTTCTAGTATTTGATTTTACGCGAGTATTATACATTTTTGCAATTAAAGATTTATAACGGATTTTAAACGCGATTTATTCATTACATATATTATTTTCCCGACGTTTCGAACACTTAATAGTCACGGGGGAGGCTGTCTCCCCATTGGGATTTATTCATTATATATTATTATATGAATAAATCGCGTTTAACATCCGTTAAAAATCTTTAATTTCTAAATGAAAGAAAAATAACTTTTTAAACTAGAAACTATTTTACTGACAACATAACAATTATTTTTTTCTGATCAAAGTATGTTAAGTATATAAATTCAAACTAAATCATTTTTCATTGCAAGTGTATTCAATGTTCTTATTGGGGCTTCACTTCGTTATACCCTTGCACCTTGATATAATGCTAATTAAGTATATTATATTTATATACCAAAGCAGATATTCTAAAATATTGATCTGTTTAAAGACAATATATTACAACAAAAAGATAATGAATAGAACAAAAATGTGTCATTCAAATAAGCATGAAAAGTAAATTACACACCTATTCAAATATTCTTTATAATAATAAAAAAAAGCATCAAAGAATGTGTGAAGATATGTCTATTCTACTATTAGTAGAGTAATATTTTACTAATATTATAAAGCTGAAAAGTTTGTTTGTTTGAACGCGCTAATCTCAGGATTTACTGGTTCCATTTGAAAAATCCTTTCAGAGTTAGATAGCCCATTTATCTGGGAAGGCTATAGGATCCAACAGGAGCAGAGCACGGGTGAAACCGCGAAGCACAGCTAGTAATATTAAAAACTAGCGGTCCGCCCCGGCTTCGCCCGTAGTACATGTTTACGTTTTCTCTACATAAGAACCATCCTCGTACTTCAAGGAATATAATAAAAAAGGAATTATCGAAATCGGTTCAGCCGTTCTCGAGTTATGCGCTTACCAACACATTTTGCGATTCATTTTTATATATTACTAGCGGTCCGCCCCGGCTTCGCCCGTGGTACATATGAAAAATAGATGTTGGCCGATTCTCAGACTTACCCGATATGCACAGAAAATTTCATGAGAATCGGTCCACCCGTTTTGGAGGAGTATGCAGACTAACATTGTGACACGAGAATTTTATATATAAGATTATAAATTTGAAGGTGAGTTTGTTTGTGTTTCTTTGACAATGCAATAGTGAAATTTAGCTATATGATTAATTTAAATGACTCCATGATATCTGGAAGTTTAGTAAAGCTAGAGTGATATAGGCTGCTTATTACCCCAGTGAAACATCCATTCCCATAAAACAAAGTTGCTGTTGCTGTCTGTCCGCCCCTATATATATTATTTTTAGACATATTATTTTAATAAAAGGAGTGTTTCTTAAGAAAGGTTTTAGTATATAATTTGTAAAGTTTTTTTAAAAGTGCAGAAAGCAATTAAAATTTAAATTGAAAACAAATGCATACCCTTGAAATAATGCTAATCAAGCATGTGGTGTCAGTCAGATCTCCATAATGCAAGTGCATTCGCCCACCAGAGTGGCACGCTGGCTTCTCATATAAATGCTGTATCCGGCCGGTGTTGAATGATGAGGAACGACGCAACAAGCCATGAACTTCATAGCCTTTTTCTATCAAGAATTCCGCTAAGTAGGAACCATCCTAAAAGTATGAATAAATAGTTATTATAAAATGCCTGTTAAATGAATCTTCTCAAATTATTGAACAAGTAATTTGTAAAAAAATGGATTAAATAACGGTTTATATGTAACTTTTTCTTTGAGTAGCAAAATTTATAAATTCTTTTATTGTTCTATTGAACCTTTATTTTCCTATTTTCCTTATCACAATAATATAAAACTGTAAAGCATTATTATAATGACAGAGTAATAAAATGTGCATGTTTTATATTCTTCCATCAAATTTGAAAAAACCATTAACCACCAGAAAATAAATAAAAATGTATAAATACCTGCCCAGTGATACCGGTTATAAAAGCAACTTTTTCGTTTACATCGGCGTTTGAAGATTCTCCGGCCATTTTACAGTTTAAATATTTATTTTAGTAATTGACCAAAAATACACGTCTACAACCGGCGAGCAGCCACGTAAAAGAGTAAAGTTACAATAGGCGACGCCTAATACTGATAAGTTTATCAAACGCAACAATAATAAACCATTTCAAAATTCGATCAACATCACAAGATAACATTCACTGAAACACACATTATCAAACAATCACAGTGATGCCGCTCATAGAAAAATGCGTTCTGGGTAATTTTCGTTAATCAAAACAACGCTATTGATACTAAATTACCTCAGTAAATAAAAAATTCTTGGAAATTCAGATTTCAGAAAATGACAGTCGGCTTTCGAGACCACAGCAGCTGCTGTCATATTACGTTACGTCATATGTGATATGTCAGTGTCACCGATACAATAAAAATAAAGCTGTCGAAGCACAGCATTACGAGATTTTTATTCTTTGCTCGGTTTACATTATATTCCAGTCCAGCAATCGAATCCGGCGCTGAATTACTACTAGAAATTGGAATATTTTAAACCAGCACTCCGTTAAAAACTCATATATGAAATAGTTTTAAATGGTTCAGTATCCCCGTTTTCCAATTACAGAGCATAATGTGACTCAGTGCCGCACAATGCCGAATTATGCTGATGCTTAATTGGAACGTGAAACGCACCAGCAGGTTGCGCTAAGTTCAGTGTTGAAAAAAAAAATATTCATAGAGTTAGCAATAACCTCATTAATGTGTAAATAAAGTGGTATACATAATAAATACATAAAATATTTACGATTATTTTAAGTAATTTGGATTTTGATTATTTCATTAACATTTTTTTCAATGTTTGTACCTTCATCCATACTTATATTAATTTTTTTAACACAATTTGAATTAACTTTGATTATTTCGAAAAAACTACAATGAAACGAAAGCTTTAAAATTTTTTCCAACAATTAATAATTACTAACGATAAATCGATTGCACGCATCAATTCACGCGCATTACTTTTTCTAGTGCTCGATTGTGCGAAGCGTTGCTGTAGTTGGAACATTCAACGTTAAGCATTATGCCGCATAATGCGCTCTAGTGCTGTAATTGGAAAACGGGGTATTATTGCCTTAAAAAACGAAAAAAAAAATACTGATATAGGTTTGACAATTGACATTGATATTTGACATAGTTTGACATTTTAAGTTGTAAAATGTAAATCACGTTTGTTGTTTCGGATGTGCATAAAGTTTAAATAAAAATACATGCTTTGAAACTGTGTAAAATTGGGATAAAATTAGTAAACTACTCTTGAAATAAATTTAATGTGAATTAAACATTTCAGAATTAAAGAAAATATTCATAAGCGGTATTGGTAACCAAAATGCCTGAGATTAAAGTTACTCCCCTGGGAGCTGGTCAGGATGTCGGGAGGAGTTGTATTTTACTGTCAATGGGAGGAAAGAACATTATGCTGGATTGTGGTATGCATATGGGATATAATGATGAACGCCGATTTCCTGATTTTTCGTACATCGTACCAGAAGGCCCTATTACAAGCCAGATAGACTGCGTCATTATATCACACTTCCACCTCGACCACTGCGGGGCTCTGCCATACATGTCTGAAATGGTCGGCTACACAGGACCTATCTATATGACGCACCCAACAAAAGCTATAGCCCCAATTCTCCTCGAAGACATGAGGAAAGTAGCAGTGGAGAGGAAAGGTGAGTCTAATTTCTTCACATCCCAAATGATTAAAGATTGCATAAAGAAAGTTACAGCTGTGACCCTACATCAGTCTGTGATGGTTGATAGTGAATTAGAAATTAAGGCGTATTATGCTGGACATGTGCTCGGTGCTGCCATGTTTTGGATAAGGGTAGGCTCACAATCTGTTGTGTACACCGGAGATTATAACATGACTCCCGACCGTCATTTAGGTGCAGCATGGATAGATAAATGTCGCCCTGATTTACTCATATCAGAGTCAACATATGCTACTACCATAAGAGATTCAAAACGCTGCCGTGAAAGAGATTTTCTCAAAAAAGTACATGAATGTGTTGAAAAGGGTGGCAAAGTACTAATTCCTGTGTTTGCTTTGGGCAGAGCCCAAGAATTATGTATATTGTTAGAAACATACTGGGAACGGATGAATTTAAAATATCCCGTATACTTTGCACTTGGTTTGACTGAGAAAGCTAATAATTACTATAAAATGTTTATTACATGGACTAATCAGAAGATTCGTAAAACGTTTGTACAGAGAAACATGTTTGATTTCAAACATATCAAACCTTTTGACAAATCCTACATAGACAATCCTGGAGCAATGGTTGTATTTGCTACACCAGGCATGTTGCATGCTGGCTTATCTCTCAATATTTTCAAGAAATGGGCACCTTATGAGCAAAATATGTTGATAATGCCTGGATTTTGCGTACAAGGCACTGTAGGTCATAAAATCGTTAACGGAGCAAAGAAAATCGAATTTGAGAATCGTCAAGTTGTTGAAGTGAAAATGGCAGTAGAATACATGTCTTTCTCTGCGCATGCTGATGCTAAAGGTATAATGCAATTGATACAATACTGTGAACCTAAAAATGTGTTACTGGTTCACGGAGAAGCTCAGAAGATGGAGTTCTTGAAAGATAAGATTGAAAAGGAGTTTAACGTCAACTGTTACATGCCAGCTAATGGTGAAACAGCTATTATAAACACCCCAGTCAAAATTCCAATTGATGTTTCTCTAAGGTTACTAAAAGCGGAGGCTGTGAGGTACAATGCGCAACCGCCGGACCCGAAGCGCCGACGGGTTGTTCACGGAATCTTATGCGTCAAAGACAATAGGCTATCGTTTTTAGATATCGATGAGGTGTGTGAGGAAATCGGTATCACGAGGCACGTTATTCGTTTCACGAGTACAGTACGATTTGACGACCCTGGTCCAGCCGTAAAAACTGCGGAAAAGTTGAAGGCATTACTAGCAGAGAAATTACAAGGCTGGTCCATAACCATATCGGATGGCAACATATCAGTGGAATCAGTTCTCATTAAAGTTGAAGGTGATGATGATAACACGAAAAATATTTACGTGTCATGGACAAATCAAGACGAAGATTTAGGTAGTTACATTTTGGGATTGCTGCAAACTATGGTGCAGTGATTTTAGTCAATAAGAATACTGTTATTTTGTAAAGGTTTATTTTTGGATAGAAATAAATAATGTTGAATAACAATGTTGGTTTATTTTAGACACACCATGTTTCATCAATATTACATTTTCCTTGATACCATATGTATTGAAGTTTGTTCATTTCATTTAAGTCTTTTATCTTTGCTTCGATGTTTTTGTCGTTTTGATGCTAAAAGGAAAAATATAATAAACAATAAATAATAATCATTGTAGATCCTTATGCATATGATGAATTTTAAAATATAAAAAAGAACGGGTGTGCCGAGCACACATGTCAGAAGTGAAACTTCTTTGGCAAGATTCAAAGATACTAAAATCGTCGCCAAACACCATGACGTGACGGTATTGCCAAGACGCGACCTTGAAATTTTAATCTCAATGCGCATACAGAAGTTTCGCTTCAAAAATAACTACCTAAGTAGTCAGAAAGTCAAAGAAAGTTACGATATGATTTCATTTTATCGGGCTAGCGGTTTCTGCCTTCTGGAGATAAATAATGATTAGCTCCTCTATGTGAATTTTACGACTGTTTAAACTTTAAAAAGATGATGAATAAGAAATAAATATGATGAAATCTTCTATCATTTAGCCAAGGTCATCTTGAGGTCAAGTCAATAACTGAATTATTCAGTATAAATAATATTTAGTTTTTGATTTATTAATCCTAGAAAAAAGTCATTGAACTTGTAACTATTTCAACACCAACATCTTTTAAAAACAGGTAAATTTGCTATCTACATATAATAAATTTTTTAATGTGTAATTAAAAATTAATGATTAAGTAGTTAATTAATAAACATTTCGAATATCGTAAATAATTTACCATTGAGGGTGGAAATAGTCTTCTAAAATCACCCTTATGTATGTGTTCTTTATGAGCTGTTAACAACGCATTTTTCAACTTGTTGTTTAAGCATGGTTTACACAGTGCACATGCAGATGTCGCATCACAATTATCTTTGCAAATTGTACTACATTCCTTGCTGTACACTGCGATGTTTTTTTGAGCTGATATCATATTCTGCACAGCGGTTTGGTCACTGAAAAAAACGCATATATAATAGGATGTTATATATTATAATAGAAATATAAATATTAATTGTAACTAGATAAAACTCAATAACGCTTATGAACAGTTTTCGTGGTATTGTTTACGAAGTAACTATCTATATATATAATAAGTAACTATCTAGTGATTTGAAGCTTCAAAAACTAGCCAGTTTAAACTTATAAAGCTAAAAGCCCAATCTCAAATCGTCTTCATTACATTTTGTTTAAGTACCTATAGAAAATAGAAATGCTAGATTACCATATTTTGTTTGTTTTACGACCTCGAACGGTTGTGTTATCTTTTTACGCATTTCTACTGAGAAGAAAGTGCAAACCTTCGTATATTTTTGGAAAGTACCTTATTGGAAGTTTTGTTTAAAAAATATGTTGTAAAGCTTTTTTTATTAGGGTGGATAGGATTTTAGATATTTTATCCATATCAACATTTTGCAACAGATAAGTAGCGCGGGCGGTGGGACTAATACAACTATAAGTAACTAATCACATAGTAACCCATGCTTAACCCACGCAAATCAATTTCTAGAAATTTGATCTTAGGCGAAGATTATTCTAAAAAGTTTTGCAATCAGTTTTGTTTCCTCTGTGTAAATTGAACAAAATAATGTTAACAGTAAGATTTTCTACACAGAGCAAATTAATGTTATATAAGTAGATACAAATTGTCGATTGGTAGGTGTACACTATACTACAAATTATTTCGTATTTTAATGTACATAGATTAGTCTTATGTATGTTTCATTGCAATACGTGTAACGGAATGCAAGTGAGAGTGTTTACAATAAGGTTTACAAATTAAAATGGATGCTAGATGTGTCCATTATTTAGCTATTGGTTTAAGTTTAGCCACAGTTTAGCCTTGATTAAATAAATCTAATAGATAAAATTTAAAAAATGACCATAGACAATACCTCAAATTGCCCATATGATTGGCTACTCCCGTCAACGAGAACAGATTATACAAAACTTGTTCGTAAAGCAATTGATTTGGCGGGTAATGCGCTGAACTTAAATTCGGTGACATGTTCGCTTCGATTAAATAAACTTTCAAATCTTCATCCACAATAAGATCAAAACGCATCATTTCAAAGAAATTATCGCCTGATCTGTATTTTTTCAGCTGGAAAAGATATATATAACATACATATTGTAATAAAAATAAATTAATATAAATAAGTGCTTTTTATTTAGAAACTGTTATCTACGGTAGGTAGTTATATAATGTTATAGAAGTTTCATTTAAATATGAATACCCTGTAGGTGGATAATCCCCAAATCTAATTTAGACACTTGAATAAGTATATTTGAAGAAAATTATATTTAGCAGAAGGTGGATAATAATTATAGAATGAACTTACCGCTTCAATAATATGATGTTCATTGTTGATAAAAACTTCTCTAATAGCTTTTTGTATTTCGTCCCACATGTGTGTCGTATTCTTGCCCTAAAATATACATGAATGGATTTATAATATTTAAATCTTTATACTTATATCATTTAAGGGTAATGTCAACAGAAGCTTAAGGGTATAATATCATACGGTTTTTCGAAAAAAAATAATCCTTAATATCATTAAAGTAATATTTTAGTTATTTCTTCTAAGCCATTATCAAATACGCTGGCCAAGTGCGGGTTGTTGTTTTGTAAAGTTTAATCGTTGAATATCTATTAATTAAAATAAATAAATAAATAAAAAGTTCATTTATTTGCCTTCACAACTTAAAACTATTACAG
>CAJQZN010016687.1:0-16734 GCA_907164685.1 Colias eurytheme | reverse complement strand
TAAGTGCGTTCTACTATAGTAGAACGCGCGTGCACTGTAGTGTTAAAATCAAAAAGTAAATTACAATGATTATCTTTAGTGGTCACGATATTGGTATTTCTTTAGTTCCTGTTCAAATTCTTCTCTTGAAAATGCTTCATAAAATACAATACGTAACCTACTTTTTCTGGTACGCTTGCTACGAATTTATCTGTTACAATATTAATCTTCTAAATTTCTTCACAATCATTGAAAGTAAACCACAATAAGTAACCACCAGTTAGATCCGCCAAGTTAATTAGTTCGCTATATCAAAATTTCAAACGATTTCACGGCTTAAGATCAATTGTGGTTAAGCTCTTGATTATGTATGCCACAAATACGGTAACAACTGATCTCTATCATACGTGTATTGTCCATAAGAACAAGCTTTGTGAAACATTTGTCAGTTTGTTAAATTAGCATAACACATTACTTCATATCACTGCTTTGTATTACTAAAATGGGAACGACAGTAGGTAGTGGGACTGTCCATAAGTAGTAAGAGTTTATAGCCTACGCAAACCATGTTGCCAAAGTTTAAACAAATAAATCTCATTATTTATGTATGCCTATTTATTAAGATAAGGAGTTGGAACCATTTAAATAAATTCAAATTAAACTAATGACACGATTTATATGAGAACATAAAATAATTCTATTACATAAAATTATGCGATAGTAGTAACATAAAACATCTTGATCTCTAAATCCAATTATTATCAAATCAGGTCACAGTCAAGCTGTTGTTGTCGACTTTAATACATCACTTAGCATATTATTTACGCACCTCGAGAAATATTCTTATTTTATATTAAATGAAATGCCACGGAGATAATATTTTAAAGTTGTAATTATTAAAATTTTATTTTAAATATATCTGCAGGGTGCTAGGGACAACCTAACAGACTCGGATTCGGGCTGCGTGTCCCCAGGCTCCCGAATTAAGGACTCGGCATCACCGGAACTAAAGCGAATGGACTCCGGCTACAAGTCCCCACACACGCCAAGCAGTCCTTGCAATCCCCGAAGGCAGCTCAATACGCCGCACGATGAATTCAAAGAAGACTTCGCTAAAGCGCAAGTCATGGCAGATATTTTGGACAGGAATTCAGAAACCAGTGATTCGTTGAAGAGCAATCCAGTGAAGGAACATCTAGAGCAGATGATATTGAATGCTGCCTCAGTGGATGACAGGAGCTGCTTGGAACAAGTTTTGATGATGTTATACAATTATCAAGCGCTAAGCAGTTCTGTTAGCGAAGACGAATGCTTTCAGGTAAGCTCTTTATATTGATAGAGTCAAACCTTTTCTGTGATTTAAAATAAAATATTTGAAATTGTCAATATTGTAGATCAATAAATCACTTGATGACCTTGTCATAAATAAAGAAACAACATGTAATAAAAATATATATTTCCCAAAATGTTTAGATTTATTCATATTTAAATTAATTGCAGGCAAAACCGAAAAGAATATGTGATTTGAGATTACGAACGGAAAACGACATACTATCGCACAAAACTCACAAAGCAATCGCGACTGTCACACCGTACCAGCAGAAAGGATACAAATCCGAATCACTCGAGAGTCTTTGCGAGGAAAGAAAACCAAATAACATATTGCAAGAGAGCGGTATATTTGAGGGCGTCGAAACTGAGTGCAAAGAGACTCAGACCGACCTTAACGATAGCTTTGAATGCAGCGGTGAATTGAACACTGAAATACAACGACTGAATAGTATAAGGGAGAAGTTAGAGAAACAGAGTAGGAATAAAACGCTTAGCTCGAAAGATGAAGTTGATTGTTTAGAATGTAAGTGTGTGAAGTTAGGGAAGAAACACAAACAGTATTACGAGAGGAGACTCAAGTTCTTGGAAGGCAAGATATCGATATACGAAGCGGCACAGGATGTTAAGGAGTCTAAATTAGCGCAACGTCTGCAAAAGGAGTTCTTACTTGAGAATAGGATACAAGTGAGTATTTAACAATTGATTTGTAAAACTGTAACATAAAAAAAAAAAACTCCAGGAGAAATTAATTTTGATGGCTTTTTATAGGAATTGGAAACGCAATTAACTGAACTTCAGGACAAATACGAAAGGCTTGAAGAGGAATGTTGTGAATTAGAAGAAATCGAAAATGACACTCGACTACATTGGCAACAGTAAGTACAAATTTATAAAGAATAGAAAAAATTCGATCACGAGGCGGGACTCGAACCCGCATCCTTTCGCGCCATTCCGGGGCGGATGCCTGACCAACTCAGCCACTCGTGACCCGCCAGAGCAATCGAATTTATTCTATTCTTTATAAATTTATATTTATAAAGCATTTTAATGCCATAAAACCAAAATATCAATTTCAACAGTAAGTACATTTTTTTAAAGTACTTAATTGAGAGTCCTTTTTGTATTGCTCTATAAGTATTTTTCATCATACAACTTATCTAGAAGTCTCCTTTGACACTGTTTTACTTAAGTAAGTCTCCCATTCGACCGTGTCCAATTTCCTATTTCTCTTGAAGGCTAAGTGCCTTGGTAATGATGATATTGAACATTATTTACGTTTAGTTTTTATTTATTTCTTGACTTATTTCTACAATATTATTGAAACGTCTTTGTATTTTCTTTAATTTTGCTTACATATCTTAAGATAGGTAAACTCAGTTAAATACCTGCTTAAAATGCGATGCCGCCCACACTAGTACTATCAATGCGGAAGAAGAACGTTTTGACGATTTTTTTCTTAAAAGGTGTAAAAAACCTTTCATGTTTCATGTCATTTTATTTCATAAAGATACGGTTTATCTACACATAAGTATATTTGTAATTATCGATGCCGGCACCTTGAATCTTTTCGACACATGATAATATCACGATTTTCCAATCTTCTCAAAATCGTCAAGAAAACTTCTTTACGAACATTGAGTTACTATGTACTACGTACTAGGGAGGGCAACTCTACTAAACTATTTCTAACACGAGTTAGAGTCAATCGTCTCAAGCCATTTTTTTTGTTACATTGATTGGTATTAATTGATAATTTAATTCATATTTTTTTAATAAGATAAACAATATTTATTTGTTACATTGATTGGTTTTAAAGGCAGAATATCTACAAAGTGTCTACTCACTAGCCGGCCCGCGCCGCCGCGCTTGTTACACAGATTCTGTTCGTGTTGTCCTCTCTAAAGTAATACCTCAATGTTTACGAAGTACTTTTTCGAAGTAACTCAATGGTTAAAATAATGGTTTAATAAAGTAAATAATGGTTCATATCTTATAATTTTGTTGTTTTGCTCGATTGTTTTTATGTTTTAACTATAATTTGGTACCAGGCTGGAAATGGACTACGAGTTGTGTTCAGTGCAACTAAGAGATATGACGGAACAGCGCGAGTTTTCCCGCGCACAAGCGGAGCGCTTGTTGCAGGAGCTCGCTGATAGAGAGTGTGCGCTGAAGTCTAGAGAGGTGAGGTTTTAGATGCTAGATGTAATAATCTTAATCTTAATATATATAAATCTCGTGTCACAATATTTGTCCTCAATGGACTCCTAAACCACTAAACCGATTATAATAAAATTGGCACACCATGTGCAGTTCGATCCAACTTGAGAGATAGGATAGGTTTTATACCGGAAATCCCACGGGAAAGGGAACTATGCGGGGTTTTCTCTGAAAACGCGGGCGAAGCCGCGGGCGGAAAGCTAGTATTGTATTAAAATTGGTGTTTAAATGTAGGTTGTGTTACTTTCTGGTACATAAAAACAGCCTAGTAGAAAACTTTTTTGGTACAAAGGATTTGCCGAATTATATATTTTTCTGAAAATTAGAGAGTCTTGAAAAGCAACGGCAAATATTTGAGTAAGTTTTAGTAACTGACTTTAAAATATTTCATATATTCTCTAGATATTGAACGTATGGATTTCATGTGTTTCTTTAAAGTTTCGTCATTGTACCCAAATAAATATGTCAAAAAATGTCATCTACATATTATGTGAAAGCTGTTATAGGTCAATTAGGGAAAGCTGGCATGTTCACAGTACTCACACTTATGCAATTTCACTTACAGTATGTTCAAAAATAAATGCGACTCTAGTTTCATTTTAGACTTGAATTGTAAAATGGGTGCGTTGTAGATATATATATATATATCTTAATACTATTATAAAGGCGAAAGTTTGTATGGATGTATGGATGTATGGATGTATGGATGTTTGTTACTCTTTCACGTAAAAATTACTGAACCGATTACAATGAAATTTAGCACACATATATAGGGTAACTTGGATTAACACATAGGATAGGTTTTATCCCGGAAATCCCACGGGAACGGGAACTATGCGGGTTTTCCTTTGAAAACGCGGGCGAAGCCGCGGGCGGAAATCTAGTATGCAAATATAATTACTTATGAAAGCTCTCATAATTTACCTGTAAAATTATAATTTAAAAGTAAATCAATTGATGAAGTTAATTATTTATTCTAATAATAATCAATTGGATAAAAGTATTAATAATCATTCAATTATCAAATAATAATTAAATTCCTGACTTTGGTCGAGTAAAGATATCTAAGAAATATTATATTTGTAGTAAGTAATACCTACCAATACGCGCTAACAAATATGTGTTACATGTTTATTGTATAATTTTCACATTATTGGTTTTAAACTCAAACTCAAACATTTATACAATTAGACTTCTTCTAGAAGCACTTTTGAATCGTCATAACAGTTTAACAGTTTTAACATTTACCACCAATTCAGAAAGCAGTATCTATAGAGAAAAAGAAGAATCTATTTAATCATAATCGTAATCTTCTACTTCACTGAAACTTTCATCGCTCGAAGAACTCGATGTTTCGTTGTCGGAATCTCTTAATGTTATTATAAATGAGTCAGTGTAATTATCTACTTTTGGTTCTAATTGAATATATTTTTCCTCATGTTCTCGCGTCTTTCTCCAAACGTCACTAAACATATCCAGACTAATAGCATTTGCTTCCTTTCTAAATAATTCTTCCACAGTTTTCAAGTTAAAGTTCACATTTTGTGATGCTACTTTCCCTTTAATTATGCCCCATAGTAACTCTATTGGGTTGAGTTCTGGATGGTATGGTGGAAGGCGCAATACACTATGTCCATGATCTTTGAGGATTGCATCAAGTAGGTAAAAATTGTGTATAGTTTGGCTTATTTTTTTTAATAATGTGATAACTCTGATTATTAATTAGTAATTTGATTTTTGAAAAAAAAAAATGCCGATTTTAGTCAAAATTTATATTTTTCTAACAAGATCCTTATCATCCAAATTTCCACCTTGGTGAGAAAAATTGACATTTCTAATGAAAATGAACAAAAAATTAAATGATTTTATTAAATACTGTAAAATAGTCTATAATTCTTCCATTTACTGTATCACAAAATTCTTCATAGATTTTTAGATATTCGTACTACACCAATTACATCACCCTGTATTTATAAACAATTGCAAAATATGACACATACATAGGCCGGGAGATACTGACACAAAATTTCGGGTCATTTGTAACAGAATGGCGGTTCTACAGAGGTCTTATTATGCAATGACTAAAAGAAAAATGATGGTCAGAACTCAGAACGCTGCAGCTGGTACCGGCGGACTAGTCGCGTGGGCGTTAGTCGAACTCGTCGGATAAATAGCGAAAGTCAAACGATTTGTAACACAAAAATTTTAGAATTCACCGATAGCCCATAAAAAAGATGTAGGCGGTAGTGTCATGCCATACTTTTCCGGTGTAACTTACAGCCCCCCATACCGACGCGATGCGTTGATTAAAAAAAAAACAATTCAAACATTTGTACCAGGCTAACTTTTGCACAGGTAATCATCATCGTGCAGACATTTACGAAAATCGCCATGCCATACTTTTCGGACGATTCCAAATGGCCACCATACCGCCGAAAATCTGCAAAAAAAAATTTTTTTTCGCCAAACAATTTGTACCAGTATTGCATTTGGATTTTTGGAGAGTATTTGATAAAATGTGACCATTATTATATTTGCCATACTTCTAGTAGGGGGAAAAAGTGCTGCCATACTTGAAAATTAATTTATTCGTCACGTTTCAAAAATACGACTGTACAATACGTAAAATAATTTTTTACAGTATGGGATCATTATATTCTGTTTGTTTGTATACAATTCTACCTAGAAAAAAATATCGCAGATTGCAAACATGGGGCGGATGATTGTAAGACTTAAGCCAAGACGTAAAAAAAAATGAAAAGAATTGGCGATTTGTACCAGTACGGCATTTTTGGAAAGTATATGATGCAACGTGACCATTATTATATTTGTCATACTTTTAATAGAGGGAAAAATTAGTGCCATACTGCTACAAATCGTTCAAACTACGAATAAAATCTTACAATAAGAAAAAAATCTTATACACATTCGCCACCTCCCACAGGTATGGCATTATCACACTTCTATTTATAATCATTCAGGAGTTGTTGAAAAAAAAATGTAGGGTGGTACAAATCGTTTGGCGAGAAAAAAAATTCAAAAATTTCCAGATTTTCCGCGGTATGGCGACCATTTGGAATCGTCCGAAAAGTATGGCATGGCGATTTTAGTAAATGGCTGCACGACGATGGTTACCTGTGCAAAAGTGAGCCCGGTACAAATGGTTGAATTGTTTTTTTTAAATCAACGCATTCACGTCGGTATGGCGGACTGTAAGTCACATCGTAACTGTATGGCATGACACTACCGCCTACCTACATCTTTTTTAAGGGCTATCGGTAAATTCTAAAATTTTTGTGTTACAAATCGTTGGACTTTCGCTATTTATCCGACGAGTGTGACTAACGCCCACGCGACTAGTCCGCCGGTACCAGCGTTCTGACCATCATTTTTCTTTTTGTCATTGCGTACTAAGACCCCGCTAGACCGCCATCCTGTTACAAATGACCCGAAATTTTGTGTCAGTATCTCCCGGCCTAACATGTGAAATGTGTAAATGTGTTGACGTTCCAGCTCTTCTTAATATACCTATATCCATCTTCTAGCGAGATTGGATCAAATATTAGATCTTGTCTTGATATTTTTCCATATATGTATTTATTTAGTGTATGAAATTTATTCATTCATTCAATTCATTCATTCATTCAATTTCAGAACGAACTTCTATCAAGGCTTAGCAGTTTGGAGCGAGCGGTGCCTGCGTTGATAGCATGGAATGTCATACGTGTATTTGGCGCCGTAGTCGATGTCGGAAGTCAGGTATTGAAAATAATTTATTACCTAATTAATTGTATAACTTAATTAACTTTATTCTAATTGGATCTTCCTATCATACCAATTAATTATGCAATAAATGATTATGCTAATGCAAAGCCATGTTAATGATGTTTGTTTTATTGAAAGACTTGAAAATAGAAACCTTAATTTTGCGTTTTAATTTTCAATGATGACTTCCTTTCTAACCGTCTTCAAAATAAAGGAGTAGGTTCTTATTATTTACAAATTACAATCAAAACGTCAAATAAATCAAATTCAAAATATATTGCTACTTTTGTTAGAGCGTATACGCACTATGCGGGTAGCCGCATTGCGGGTAGCCGTCCGGCTGACCGCAAGCACAATTATGTACGTAATATTAATTTCTATGCGCACTGCGATGCGGCTACCCGCAGACCGCTCCGGTTGCTCGGAGAGCTGAGGCCCGAGTGACGGCCAGCCGGACGGTTGCTATACGCACTGTGCGGTTCAGTCTGCGGCTGCCCGCCATTGAGCTTTGTTATAAATTTTTCTAAATTTTTCAATAATTCTTCAAACGTTTTTATACTCATTCTAGTAAATCCAAAAAACTTATCTTCATATTTTTTTAGTTCTTCGAAAAATATTGCAAAATGCTTGCTCTCATCTTGTGTTTGCAAATAAGGATGCACCCAGTACTTCTTTCTTTGCTTTTCTTCTTTACGTAACGTGTGTAAATGTAATAAATAGCTGCAACATTCTTCCATTTCCATCTTTGAAATGGATTGACATGACCGCAAATCAACCGCACTATGCGGGTAGCCGCATAGTGCGTATGAACCCTATTGTTACTCCTAACAAACCCCCCAAACAATTTTCATCCCTAACATCATAACAATAAAACTTAATTCCAGAGAGCGTTAATAAGTCGCATGGGTCCATTCGACCAAGACACAAAGAAGACGATAGCTACAATCAAGCAAATGCGACGTGTTGAAGAGAGGAATTGTACCGCAGTTTCTGCGTGGAACAATATGCAAGTGGCCACGGGAGGCGGTGTTAAAGTACTGGAGAAACAGATCACAACGTAAGATAACCTTCAAATATATGAAAATAGGTCGATCGAGTTGACTTAGTTATTTTTATTGCTTTGCAGAAAATTAATTTCTTTTTCTATCAAAAGTGGTAGAGAATGTATCAAATATTGAATATACAATAATTGATTAGCTATCACAGCATGGGATGATTATACCTACTGTATGTTTAGATGCTAATAAGAAAAAAATAGTTTCACCAATTTTTATGTACTGAATTAGGCAGCGAAATTGAATTTATTCATTTGCGCGATAACCACACCTAGCCATGTCTTTGATAGTAGTTATTTATAACTAGCGGTCCGCCCCGGCTTTGCCCGTGGTACATATTTACGTTTTCTCTACATAAAAACCATCCTCGTACTTCAAGGAATATAATAAAAAAAGAATTATCGAAATCGGTTCAGCCGTTCTCGAGTTATGCGCTTACCAACACATTTTGCGATTCATTTTTATATATAAGAAGATTAAAAATCTACATAATATAAACATACAACGTAAACTTACTAAGTAAAATAATTGCTTTATTTAGCTATAATTACGGGATGCAAATCATATCCAATTACTTTCAAACATTTAAATGATAAATTAATTTTACAGATTGCTCTCAGAGAAGAAACAAATAGAACAAAAGATGAATGAAGTGTGTAAAAACCTTGAAGCTAAAGTAAAGAAGCTTGAACAAGAACTGGACACGGCGAGGAGACAAATCGCGGCCGCTGTTAATGGCGCTGATATAAAAAAAGATAGAATTGAAGAAAAGGTTGAAGAATTGGAAGTCAAATTACGGCAGGAAAAAGAAGATGAAAAGGTAGAAATTACATAAATACAATAAAGATAGTAATTATGATAAGCATATCCATGTAGAAGTACTAAATAGCAATAGTAATTAGCCATTCAATTTTTACTTGAAGAATTCTGTGACAACAAACATGATTTGCATTTAGGCATAAATTAAACCTTTGCAAATAATGTCAACTAGTTTCTATCTCATTTTAATACTGATATGTAATACAATATGTATTTATAATTATTTTTCTTATGAAATATTGTTTATTACAGCTTCCAGCGGACGGATTCGCGAGCGGCAAAATAAGAGCACTATTGCTAAGTGAACAAGAACTAAAGAACCGAGTGTCAGAATTAGAAAGACGAGAAACCGCGTATTTAGAGATGCTGTCTCAAGCAGATGACATGTGGGCAGAAATGGAGGGTGGTTATAAGAAAAAGATTGAGGAATCGCAGGCCACAGAGAATTTGCTTAAAGGAAAGGTAAGACATAATGATAAAAAAATAATTTATTGAAGTGAAAACTTCTTTAGCGGCGTTGAGCACTTTTTCTGTAATGGGT
Organism: Colias eurytheme; assembly: GCA_907164685.1. Taxonomy (NCBI): domain Eukaryota; kingdom Metazoa; phylum Arthropoda; class Insecta; order Lepidoptera; family Pieridae; genus Colias; species Colias eurytheme. The sequence continues at coordinate 7,026 of CAJQZN010016687.1, read as the reverse complement.
ATAAAATCTTAAACTCGCGTCAGGACACGTGACCTGATCGAAAAAGCGTAAGACGGATGGATATCAAACATGCTCAACGTTAATAATCAAGTTTTCACTTCTGCCGGCACTCCCGGAGTGCAACCCGTCTTTTTTTCTGCTTATAAATTATCTTCAGAGAACGTAAAAATTTAAGCTTAATATCCATATTACTTGATAGGGACAGATCTTGGAGAATTTGGGGACAGTAGTTATAATAGAAAAAGAATATCTTGGGAATGATATTTGCTATCGGATGCACTCAAAAAACATAGGAAAAATGTAGCCATATACAGATATTAATTTTAAGATTGTATAATCTTGAGAATAATAAACATTTTAAGTTATCATATATGTACATGTAAACTTGAATCAAAACGTAAAATTTTCCACGTTAACTTCAGGTAAAGAAACTAGAAACCGAACGCGACCAATACAAGAAATGTTTCGAGCCGTTAAAGAAGAAACTACGTGAAGTAGAAGAGTCTGAATCTGGAATGAGAATAGCATTAGAGAAAGCAGAAAGAGATGCTAAAGCTTTAAAAGCACAGAATAGTCAATTAACAGCTCTGTTTGGGAAGGCCGATGCGGAAACCAAGAAGGCGGAAGCTGCCTTTAAAAACGTCGAGACTAAGTTTAAAGTAAGTGAGATGGTATTTTTGGTGAGAATTAAGATTTTTGAAACTCAGTTTGTTTTAGGGGTTATTATAATAAATGATAAATAAAACCTACAAGTTGTAAAAATAAACGAATTTAAAAACAAAAAATATTTATGCTATTTAGATATTATTATTATCAGAACTATTATAATATCGCATTAATTTTTTTTAATTGTTAACAGAAAGAAATAGACCACCTCCGTAAAATGAACAAACAACTGGATGAGGATTTGAAAAATCATCGCGAAGTATCGAAAAAAACTGAAATGGCGTTTATTGGAGACCTCGAATGTATCAGAAAGGAGCTGACTAGAGCCTGCAAGAATAACCAAGAGTTGGAAGTAACTAATAGCGAACTTAAGGAGGAGGTATTTTAATTTGTTTACTAATTGGGGGCAATGCTTCTAATAAAGCTTATTCGGGGCTTTTTGGGTAGAAGAAACTTACTATAAGAAAAATAAATTTATATACAAATGTGTTGTAGTTAGTTGTGTGTTTGAGCTGTAGTTAGTTATTGTGTGTGTAGTTAGTGTATGTATTTAGAGTATATTATTTTTTTCTTGTGTGTAAATATTTATGTATGCATATGCTTGTTCCGCCCGTTAAAGTTGAATCTACAAGAAAACGATAACAACATTGGTTGAGTTAATACTTTGATCATCTCAATGATTATAAATCAAAACATCTGCGGGTTAATTAGTTTTCTTTTGCACATATTTTCGCTTGCTTGCCGCTTGCATGTATCCGTTCCGCTCGTATCACGAAGACAAGTGCATGTTCAGTGACGTGTATATTGCATGGGAACAAGTCACCATCTAAGGAGATATGTTTTCTCAGGTGGAATCTCTGGAAAAGCAGCTAGCGTTAACGCAGAAAGCCTTGAACCAATGCAAGCGGAAATGTGACGAGAAATTAAAGACGATAAGTCACGAATTGTCGATAAAGACTGAAGAGTTGGAGGAGATGAGAAGTGAGAATATGAGACAGACGTACCACGCGTCTAGAGTTGATCTCAAACCGGATAGAACTGAATATGTTGATGAAGGCTATTCGATATACAACGCCGGACCAAAGAGCGATTTCGGAAGAATGCATCACAGTATGAGCTATATCACCTCAGAGGCGAGATGCTCCTGTCCGTCCATGAGAAGCCAACTAGTCAGCCAGTTAATAGAAGACTTGTTCGATAGAATACACAATACAGTCGATGACGACTTGGCTAGACTGTGTAAGGAAATTGTCCCGGTTAACGGTGAAATAACTGAAGAATCGAAGGCAAAGATTACTAATTACCTTCTGATGGCGATCTCGAAAGAACTCATAAGGTCTATCGGAGACGCTGACGCTAAGACTGACACAGAGGTGAGTCGCTTTATATTTGTGACTAAAACTTAATGCGATAGCCAATCTAAAACTAATAATGTCATTAATGTGGTCTTGGGATAATGATTAACATCTATATCTCAATTGTTATAATATTACCATTTTTATCATTTTGTTGTTAATTTATTTGTTTTGATAATATTTCGGCATCGGATATTTCAACATAATATATCCGTTCCGTTTTTCCTGGTGCACAATATCGCCAAATTCACATTCACAATGTTTAATAGTTATGCACTTTTATGTAAGAAAAAATATTTAACGAAGTCAATTGAATAAACTCGATTACTATTTACTACCTATGTAATAAACAACATTTTTTTATACAAATAGCAATGTGTACTTTGATAAATGGCAAAGCTATACTACTGCTACTTATAGGGAAATCCTTCAATAGATAGGTGCACATCAAAATCGCGTCAAATTATACATACGTTACTTTCGTATTGCAATCAAATATGAACGGCATTTTGCTAATGAGTCGGATACTGAATTTTGAATTATTCACTTATCATATTCATTCGTTAAAGTGCAGTTTATAAATCCTATGATTTACACCGACCACGTTAAAGGAATGGCAGCGCGCGGTATCCTCAATGACGTACTCCGTGTACGGCGCCGGTACGTGCGCTAAGGACTCGGAGCGGTGGCGCGGGAACGCGGGGGTTGTGCGCGGGGCCGCGAGACTCGCCAGTGTGAGCTGCGCGTGTGCGGCCGCGAGACTGTGTGCTGCGGCCCCACACGCTGCTGCTGCTGTCAAACAGTGTCAAGAGGTGCGTGTAGCGTGTAGCTCTTGGTAAAAGGGGTAGCAAGGCGCGGTGTCTTCCATCATGTACTTTATGTATGGTGCGGGTACTTGCGCCAAGGAATCAGAGCGGGGACGTGACTCGTGAGTGTGAGCTGCTCCACACGCTGCTGCTACTGTCAAGAGGTGCGTGTAGTAAGTAGTTAGCTGTAGGATTAGTAACGTAATGGCGCATCCATCCGGCGGCAGTTTGCTTGCGGCTTCGAAATGAAGTGAATTTGCCACCGGTAAAACCGGCGGCCTGCATTCAGCGGCAAGGCGGTCTGAAACCCGGCGACATGTGTCGATACGCCATAAGGTATCCTTGATGATGTACTCTCTGTACGGCGCTGAAGTGCCAAGGACTGCCGCATTGCACGCGACCGTCGCGGTCAAATGTTGGTAAGTGTGTGTACTGTGTTGTTTGTGTATGTACTGTGTGTGTGTGTGTGTGTGTGTGTATATTGTGTGTTTACTGTGCTGTTATTATAGGACTGGCTGCTCCGCGCGGTTTCACCCCCGTGGCTCCACCCCTGTTGGTCGTAGCGTGATGATATATAGCCTATAACCTTCCTCGATAAATGGGCTATCTAACACCGAAAGAATTTTTCAAATCGGACCAGTAGTTCCCGAGATTAGCGCGTTTAAACAAACAAACAAACAAACTCTTCAGCTTTATAATATTAGTATAGATTAGAAGCGTGCGGTCTTCTCCATGGTCACAGTATATTGTGTACTCTACTCAACAAGAGTTGCATTGGGATTATGTGATGTTGTTAATTTATTTGCAAGGATTTTTGATAGGCAACCACACGAACAAGTTTATTCTCTTTTAAATAATAATTTATAATCTTCAAGAGAGCTTATTTAAACAAAATCTGTTTTACGTTTCAGGAAGTTTTAGAGCATGGCGATGTTAAGATTATGGAAGAACAGCTAGCAAATGCGATAGAAAGTATAGTTGTAAGTATTTTTTTTAATATTAGGTATGCTAGATTACTTTTTTTGATACTTACATCATTACTTAACACTGACCTATTAAAAAATCTTCTTTAATTTTAATTATTTGTATTTTTTAAATAAAAACATCTTTTTGTATTGTTCTAGAATTGTCCATCTTGTGCGCTAGGTACAAATGCGATAGTTTGGAGTACGGACGTTTAGTGTCACGTATATTTATATGTAAGTATTTTTTTATATCGAAAATAAAATTATAATTTGGCCCATTGCATATTGAATTTTTTAATTATCTTGATTTTAATAAATTTTTTGTTTTTATTTTAATTCAAGACTAGATATTTTCTCTAGTCTCTTCATGAATAACTAGATAAAACTATATTTATCTATTGAACTGAATTTGGTATCGCATTTCTTAATGATTTTGTTCATACACGGATTATGAATAAGTATAATAATACTAGCGGTCCGCCCCGGCTTCGCCCGTGGTACCTACATGTTTAAACTATCCTATCTCTCAAGTTGGATCGAACTGCACATGGTGTGCGAATTTTTATTATAATCGGTTAAGTGGTTTAGGAGTCCATTGAGGACAAACATTGTGACACGAGATTTATATATATTAAGATAATGATTGTTATTATTTTGTTGTTTCAGATTCACCTCCACCGACCTCACTCTGGTGCCTTCTTTAGTCTAGACTTAAGCGACCTGTATATACTTTGTATTATATAACACTTAGGTACACATTATAACCTTAATATACAATATTATTACGACGAGCATATCGAACAAACATGTACCCTTCTAATTCGAATTAAACGAGTTTCTTCCGTGCCAATTGTGTTTCGTTTTTTGTGTAAATAATAAAATTAGTTTGAAGTCGATTATTTGTACTAAAAATCTCACAAATCGATTACTGTAGTACTGGTTTATGTATTTTATTTAACGAATGATATTTCATTGATGGATTAAATGAATATTTAATAAGCCTCTGTTTTATTTTATCATTATTGTGATAATGCCTTTATGTACCTATGCCTACTAAAATTATGTAATGTTGACGTAGGTAGTTATTGTAAATCTAGAAGTAACCAACTTACAGTCATTAGAAGATTCTTTTATATTGGTGATAAATTGAATAGAATAAATAGGTAGGTATCATAAGATAGTTCTAAATAGAGAGTAGAAATTTTGTAGCATACTATATACTAGGTACCTACTTATCACCCGTAGGATATTTTCTTAAATAATTAATTTTGATTTAATATCGCAACCAACCAAGAAGCAACAAATATTATGTATAGATACCTTAAAAAAGATCGTCTATACTTTTGGTCGAAATCTTGATCGAAATAGTTCAGTGTTTATTCTTTTTATAAATCTCAAAATTCTGCCATATCTGACATTTAGAAATTGTCATATTTGTATCTTACTATCCAAATTAAAAATAGTTAAAAATATACAACATGTAAAGAAGAAATATTAATAACAGTGCATCATAAAAATGCAAAAAATAAGCAGAGAAATATGAATACAGTGTAAGATTTTCTTATGTGAGTAACTTAGGTACCTACATAAAGAGTCGTAAATAATCTAAATCAGAAATGGTGGAATTAAGGTGACTTCAGTCATATGTATTTAATCTGGAAGGTCTACCGATTCCGATTTTTATTAAATCATATTAATAAAATCTGGTTAATAGGAAAGAAAGTAACTATAACATAATATTAATTGCAGGTAATTCGAACAACAAGTTTGTATCACAAGGCCTGCGTTCCTTCCGAAAGTTTCAATACACAAAGATAATGATAAGAGAAAATAGAACTAGTAAGGATTTGTTCGATAACGTCGAACATCCGCCAAATCATCCGGAAAGTAAAAACCAACTTGTAGAAAATACTCTTGAGGCTGAAATCTCTAACTGTTCATGTCCTGAATGCGATTCTCTCCGTTGCTTCACTATCCAACGCGATCTAGCAAAAAGCGCTTGCGCCTGCAATGATTGCAAACCATCTAATATGTGTATGGTTTACTCTAAAGGTAAACCCGAAAGTAAACCTATTTTGAAGACACAAAAAAGTTACGAAAGTTACAAAACCTATAGCAGCCTACCGAGAAACGTGGATTTTTGTGAAAAAACAAGTTACCACAAAACGGTAAAAACTAAAGACGGGCAATTTGATAAGATTATAGAATCCAAATATAATTACAAAGCTATACTCGCTGATAAAAACTATACTGTAGACTCAGTCGACGAATGTCGAGAAACGTCGATTACGAGGCTTGAAAATACTTTTTTAAGATATCCTTGCAAAGATATTAGTAAAACAACGGCGCAATTAAGTGCACAAATTATGAATGTTCCAATAAAAGATTTTAAGCAATCCTTTTCTATCGACAAAAAGCGTGACGATATTGTGTCGAGAATAGGCAATGTCAAACAAGATATATTCAGTAGATTGAAAGAAATTTACAAAGCATGCAGCTGTAAAGTTTGTGAGTGCATACCTGTCACTTCATTCTTTCCCGGAACAGAAACATGTTCCTGCAAACCGTGCGAATGCAATGAGTGCAAAGATTTATATCGATACATTTGTGAAATCAAAGAAACCCCTCACGACGGTTGTCCCTGTATACGATGTGATAGAAAAGATTGTCGCGGTATAACAAAAAGCGCATCAAAAATAATGAATTGTAATTGCAAACCGTGCCAATGTATAAAATGCTCCGAAAGTTTTTCAAAGCCGTGTACCTGCGAACCTTGTCGTTGTCTTGAATGCAGATCAATGCCTTTGCGTTCAGCGAAAGCTGTTTTCGTAGCACCCGTACAGGAGTATGTACGGCGCGATTTGTGTGACTGTTCACCATGTGAGTGTTCTAATTGCACCCACAATTACAACACTACTAGTAACATGCGGGCGAGATCAACAGGCACGGTGACACAATCGTTTTGTCCGTGTGACACATGTACGAACGACTCGTGCCAATCTGATGGTGCAAGCTGTAGATGTGAAACGCATAAGGGCATCATGAAAAAGCCTATACAAAGAGATGGCTATGACTATGATATAAGGAGACTTTTCATCACAAATGTTTGGCCAAAGTTCGATCCTAGTAAAAAAATAAATAAAACAGACATCATTGCTATGTATGCTAAAACTCAACAAGACTGTTCAAGGGATAAGAAGGTCAAAGAATGCGAATGTGATGAATGTAAGTGCA
>CAJQZN010016684.1:0-19007 GCA_907164685.1 Colias eurytheme | reverse complement strand
TTTAAACAATTAAAGTATACGGAGAACTATAACAGAGGTAGGTAGTACGCTCACTTAACGATTACACCCTGTATAATTTTAAATAGTGTCTACGATATCTATAAGAAAACAATGATGAATTAAGCGCGTCACACACGGTGAAGATACTATAAAATATTACAGTATCTCAAGATAAAATATTATAGTATATATTATATATTTTTTTTTTTTTTTTTTTTTATGTGAAGAGCAGGCAAACGAGCAGACGAGTCATCTGATGGTAAATGATCATCGTCGCCCACTTGCACCCACAATACCAGGGGTATGGCGAGTGTGTTGCCGGCCTTTAAGGTAGGTGTACGCTCTTTTCTTAAAGGTCCCCAAATCGTAACTCATTGGAAACACTGCCCGCGGGAGCTGATTCCAAATTTCGGTAGCACGAGGCAAAAAACTTCTTCTAAAGCGAACAGTTGTTGATCGCCAGCTGTCCAGATGGTGTGGGTGGAATTTCAGCTTATGACGTGCCGTACGATGGTGGAATTCAGCAGCAGGCAGTGCACCAAACAGTTCTTCAGAGCACTCCCCATGATAAATGCGGTAGAAGACGCATAAGGAAGCGACTTCTCTACGCAATGCCAAAGAATCAAGCCGATCGGTTAGACTTGGCTCGCCAACGAGTCGCACAGCTCTCCGTTGAATTCGGTCAAATGGAAGGAGATACTGTTGAGGTGCACCGGCCCAGAGATGGGAGCAGTATTCCATATGCGGCCTGACTTGCGCCTTATAAAGGTTAAGGCGATGGCTCGGAGTGAAATACTGCCCCACTCTACAGAGTACACCTAGTTTCTGCGAAGCTAACTTAGCTTTACCTTCCAGATGACAAGAGAACTGCACATCACTCGAGATTTCGAGTCCAAGAATTCCGATACTGGCTGTGGCTTTTAGAGGAGTACTTTGAAAAACGGGAGTCGCGATAAAGGGATTCTTCTTAGCGGTAAATGCGCAGACTTGTGTCTTATTGGGGTTAAATTGGACCAGGTTAATTCGACCCCAATTCGAGACTTCATCTAAGGAAGTTTCGATTACGGACACAAGATCGTTCCGGCACTCAATGACGCGATCCCGAGAAATATTGCTGCGGCCGGCATAAACTGCATCACACGTACTGTCGTCTGCATAGCAATGAATGCTGCTAACGCGCAGCAAATCATTGATATGCAGAAGAAACAGTGTGGGAGACAGAACGCAGCCCTGAGGTACACCAGCATTCACGAGCTTAGGTTCGGAGCATGAACCGTCGACCACGACTGTCATACTACGCTCAGTGAGAAAACTGGTGACCCATCGGCAAAATTTCTCGGGAAGCCCATAGGAAGAAAGCTTCGAAAGAAGCGCTTTGTGCCAGACCCGATCAAAGGCTTTCGCTATGTCCAAGCTGACCGCCAATGCTTCACCCTTGCTCTCAATCGCCTCCGCCCAACGATGTGTTAAATATACTAGAAGATCACCAGCCGATCGTCCGTGACGGAATCCATACTGACGGTCACAGATCAGCTGGTGCTCTTCCAGATACTTGAGCAACTGGCGATTGATAATGGATTCCATTATCTTGGAGAGCAAAGAAGTGATAGCTATGGGTCGATAATTGGACGGGTCTGAGCGATCGCCCTTTTTCGGGATAGGATGCACTAAAGCTGTCTTCCATGAGTTCGGGACAACGCCAGTTGAGTAGGAGTGCCGGAAAAGTCGCGTGAGAACCGGAGCCAATTCAGGTGCGCACATCTTAAGCACTATGGGAGGAATACCGTCAGGGCCACTTGACTTATGGACGTCCAGGGAAAGGAGTGCTTTACGCACTGCTCTCTGACTGAAACGAATGTCGGGCATAGATGCATCACATCGTGGAATGGTAGGTGGTAAGTACCCTGTGTCGTCCAACGTCGAATTAGCAGCGAAGAGAGAGCCAAGAAGGTCGGCTTTCTCATTTGCTGTGTGGGCTAACGAGTCATTCTCCATGCGCAGAGATGGTAAGGACGGCTGACAAAAATTCCCTTGCACAGCTTTAGCGAGGGCCCAAAAGGCTCGAGTTCCCGAAGGAAGTAGGGCAAGTTTTTCGCCAAGCTTAGCAATGTGCTCTGCCTTCGCTCTTGCAATAGCCTTCTTGAAGGACCTAGAGGCCGAGTTTAATTCTCTTTTCAATGTACGGGCGTTTGGATCACTAGATGCAAGTGCATTGGCCCAGGCCTGGTAGCAATCTTGTTTACGGCGAGATGCCGATTTGCAAGAGCGACCAAACCAAGGCTGGGACTTGCCACCCACGGGAACAACGGAGTTTGGAACAAAGAGCTCCATTCCCTGAAGCACCACATCGGCGACAGAGTTAGCACACGCACTAGGATCATTCGCGGAGAAACAAACTCGACTCCAGGGATATGATGAGAAGAAAGTACGCATCCCATCCCAATCTGCAGACTTATAGTGCCAAACGCGACGGTGGCCTGCACGTGGAGGCCGAGGTAGGCGCAAGATTGGCACTGAACTCCGGACTAGGCAGTGGTCGGAAGAGCCCATAGGAGCATCGACATTTACCTGGTAGCCCTCCGGATGGGAAGTCAGCAGAAGGTCCAACAAAGAAGGCGTATGGTCCTCAATATCGGGAATTCGCGTGGGCGATGATACCAATTGAGTGAGGTTATAGGCAAGAGCGAAGTCGTGTACAGATCTACCTGCGTGGTCGGTTGTTCGTGACTTGAGAAATTCAGCATGATGAGCATTGAAGTCACCAAGGACAACAATTTCTGCAGCAGGAGTCTGATTAAGCACGGTGTCAACCGACGACTGAATGAGCTCAAAGAGTCGGTCCGATTCGTCGTTTCCGCTATGGGACCTATAGAGGCACGCATAGATGCGCGGGTGGTCGTCGCATTCCACACGTAGCCAAAGGATGGAAAGGTCCCTACCTTCAAGATGACCAAGGCGACGAAAGCAGATATCTTCCCGGATGTAAGCGCATACACCAGCGCGGGGTAGAAAATTGTGCTCCAAGCTAAAGCCTGGGTAACTAAGGTATGATACATCAGACGGTGAAGATATCTGAGTTTCGGTTAGAAACAGTAAGGCCGGCTTCGCCGTTTCGAGGTGGTAATGCACGGCGTTGATGTTAGAATGAATACCCCTGATATTGCAAAAGTTAACGCGGAGCGTGGAAAGGGGTGCGCTGGTCTTTCTGCTCTTTTTGCCTGGTAAGGATATAAATATTGATCTGCAATGACAAATTAAAATCTCACTGTGTAATATTTCAGTCACAATATTAAAAGTCTAATTTTCATGTCATTTCACATGTTATAATCCAAATCTCACCTCTTGTTCCATCTCATCGAAGATGGTCCTCTCGATGTTGGCGCCGTCCTTGAGCGCCTGCTTCACTTGCGTCTTCAGCGCTTCCGGCATCGTTAGCTGAGACTTGCGCAGGAATCTACGTGATAGATACGTTTTTTTTAACTTACATAATAACATAAAATTACCATTTATTATGTTTGTTTTTAGAAGATTGCTGAATCGAAAAATAATGAGTTTATTTGAATTACAGATAGGAGACTTTAACAAATTACCAAGAGAATAATTTGCAAAGAGTAACATTTGGCACATTTTATACTCGTGAACCTGTACCTTTCGCAATCAATTATTGCGTATCTTACACAGCCGATGTATAGACTGCTAAAACACCTGTATATTAAACTCTTACTAAAGTGCCAATAATATTGGTGCTATCTTTTCTACAGCAGCATTTTTTCTTGTCTGTCTGTCTGAATATTGAACTCCAACTGAAGTGCCAATTATTTCCGGCACTTTTTCTCTTTTGTTGTCTGTCTGTCCACATGGAGCCGCAGACTGGCCACTCACTTGTACATATAGCGGAGACGACCTGTCGCCGGCACTTTTTCTCTTTTGTTGTCTGTCTGTCCACCTGCAGACTGCTACTCACTTGTATATAGCGGAGACGACCTGGCGTATCTTGGGCGGCTCGGTCTCCTGGCGCAGGCCGTGCACCGCGAAGTAGAAGTTGAGCCGGTCCACGTGCAGCCCGCCCGCGCCGCACACGAACTTGCGGAACAGCCGCACGCCCTCCGCGTCCTGTACACAGGATAAAAACGGAGTAAATACAATGATTTTATTGTAATTTCGATGTATTTTTGCAGAAAACTAAAAATTCCGGAGTTATAAAAGCTAAATCGCGCTGTTCGGATAAATTATGTTATAGTTGCCAAAATTATGGACTAGAGATGATACAATTAGTGAAATAATTATAGTAATTACACAAAATTAAGTAAGTGATACCACGATTAGATAAAATTAGACAAGAGGATTACCAATTTCATTAGGATAGTGTAAAGTGTATGTAGTGTGTGTATAATATCTCTCCTCGAGAGGTAGTATCACGTGGTATGTATGGTATTAGGGATTACTAATGTATTATAGTGAATTAGTATTGCTAGAATAGTGTAGTGTGTGTGTACCTCACCTCGAACAGGTAGTGTCATGGCATACCATACCATTCATAGTTCATAAACAATGCAGGAGCTAGTATTAGGGATTGCTTGTGTACCTATAGTAGTGTATTAGTATTGCAAGGATAGTGTGTGTAGTGTGTATCTCACCTCGAGCAGAAAGTGCAGCGCGCGCGCCCACCGCACGTAGGGCGGCGAGGCGGGCGAGCGCGCCGAGCTGCCCGACGAGCCTTCCGTCTCTTCGCGCCACCACATAGCGCCCGCCCTATGTGACCACCGTAATATAACCTTTATTTTTCGAACTATGCGTGCTTTTTTTTACAGACAAATGTCTGAAAAAGCGTTTGTGACCCATGCGTTACAAAAGTGACGATTTTTGTATAGAGATAATAAAAAGAAGATGGCGCAAATGCTGGCCGATAAATGAGACAAAACGTTTGTGTTAGTTCTGTTTACATGGATAATGCCGAAATAATTTTATAATTTATAAAGTACAGATACAGGAAAATAGATCTTTCAACATTCGCCCACAATAGAAAATCGAAATGACATGGTTTTATAGATGCTGAATGATTTAATTTTCATATTTGTTGCTAACTTTCGACCTCAAACCCGTTAAGTATATTCAATTCAAATTAAATTATTTCTGTTAGAGAAGATTGAGATGAATGCTAATTTATTTGAGCGACCTAATTTTAGCGAAATTAGCGATCAAAGAAATATTTTCATTCAATTATAGTTAAATAAAACACATCACATCAAAATGTGTATTAATATTCATCAAATTGGTGTCCAAAAATCGACAGTTGCTTCCTATCATTCAATCGAGTCAATAATTCTTCTTTATGCTTTTTCTTATAATCACTATAAAATTATTAATAGCAAAATATTTTGATGTTTTTCGTGGAAGGATTTAGTATATAAATTGTTAAGTTAACCAAGCGGGCGAAGCCCGGACGGTAAGCTATTTCTTTATAATTCTGTATCATAATAGACTTCAGTATGTTTTAAAATCAAATCTTCACATTTGGCTAGGAAATTGGGAGTTCAAATTAAACAATTTCCTTCAGAATATACTCACTTAGCGAGATGAGGCTGTGTGAACACATGTTTGGACTGAGATTTGCCCTTCTCCTCCCCGGGGGCTGGCGGCAGCGACGACCTGTCTGCAAGCTTGTGCTCCCAACCTATATGCATTGCTTAGCTTATTACCTAAATACGTAGACGGTAACTACGATTACTATGAAGAGGTTCTATACTGGTTTACGTGATCGCGTCGTGAAGAAAGTAATTGAATATCATGAATTTCAATTTTAATGATTTGTGTAGGCAAATTGTTAAATGAATCAAAATCACATACCAAGCTGTTTGTTCAAATCTGAATATCATAGATCGTTAACATCGTTAAACAAAGGGCGCCGACTGATAATGAAAATATTTATTGACCTACTCGGTTGCGACATTAACACCCAAATTTAAATCAAAAGTTTTTTCAATTAAAAATGAAACAGACAATCGTATATTTTCACGTTACCTTGCGGATGGCCGCCTCCAGGAGTGTGGCTCATGGCGCACAGGCCCTGCTCCCACCCGCGCGCTGCATGGCGAGACACCACCTGCAAACAATTGTATTTTATATTAGTTTAGGAATTAAACGAAAATTATAATATGGGATAAAGAATAAATAAATAATTAATAAATAAAAGACAAACTATAAGAAAGAATGTATTTGTTGTTTGATATTTGTTGAAAGAAAGAATTCTCAAATTTTGATAAAACAAATTATGCTAACTAAATGCATTACTTTAAAATCCAAAATTAGTGAAATTCAGAATAACAATGCACATTATCACTTTCCTCCCTTCAGTAATATTTTTTTTAAAAACCTTATGATTTTCTAATAATGAATTGTGCTTCAACATTTACGATTAAAAACATTTGCAAAATGGTTAACTTTATATTTAAGAAAGAGTAAAGAAATTGAGAGCTTGCATTAACTGGATTACAACTGAATATTTCAACACCTAATCTTATAGTAACCATATAATTAAACAATCCCTCACACAAATGAAATTCAAATAAAATTATAATGCCAAAAAATCATACTTGTACATATAACGGTTAAATAACAATACCATATCAACGTTACACAAAAAAACTTCATTCACCGCTGCAAACACCATGATCCCGCTCAAAAACCACAGCCAAACGGCGTTCCTCGCAAAGTCTCCACAAAAAATCAATATGGTACACAATAGAGATCATAGCATTACACTTGATTTGTGTACGTAGGAAAGAGATGGAAAATAAAATGGAGCAGCGGGTAAAAGTCAAGAGTCACCACCATCGATCGGACTCGACCAAACATTACAATAAAAATTATTTCAACGCACACCTTTTCATATCTACTTATTATAAACACACTTTTTCACTATAGAACAGAATTATTACAAAACTTCCTTACATGCAACTATCAAATTTCATAAAATTAGATTTATAAAATCAATGTGCGTCGCTTGCATAATTTTTAATGCAGCAACAAAAGCCGTTGCAGTAATATATCCGTGAAGGGATAATTCATAATAAGATCCTGTCATAACAAATTATAATCATAACTTCACAGTTCAATAAACATCTTGTAAAAAATTAACAAAGCAACAAAAAAATCATAATGCCCTCACCATACTCATTGTGTTCACAAACAATACACCAAAGGTACTACACCGGTTAATAGAATTATTACTGAATAATATAAAAAGCTTTATTAATAATTTTTTCAAAATATGATTTGAGAGCGGAACGACTGCGCAATGCAATGCCAAACTCCGAGTGAAGGAAACTGATCGGATGCTCTCCGAGACACACAATGGGGCCTGATCCAATACTCGGGACCCTTACTTATTATACTTATGAATATGTTTATGATAGGGTTCATTAATATGAAATCAATATCTGACTTACTGATGTGTTTGGGATACCTTCTATTTCATTCATCTTATTTCTATTTTTAAATTAAAAAAAACATTTTAAATATTTATGCTTATCTGTGGTAAGAATAGAAGCTGTACATTTATTATTCATGTGTATGTTATAACTTGTGGTATTTTATTTTTAGCAGGTACCTATGAAACATGTGCTTCTCATTAAATATTTGTAAAAAATAGTTGTACCCTTCAGTGAAACAATAGATTGTAAAACCCACACGTTGATGAAGCAATAAATCGGCCGTGAGCGGCGGATCCGATACATTTTCATTGAGGATGACGGGCATAAAACGGGAAACAAGTTGTAAACAATGACAAAAACTCATAAAACCGTGGCGCACCTATCTTCGAGGTGTGAAATTTCTACAATAGCACTTCCATACGATAAGACGCCGCGAGCTTACCTCGAAAGCATAGCGATTGGTCTCACTTTTACACTTTTAAACATTCAAATGTTCCCCAACCCGGAAGGGATGTTTATACAAACTATGCTGAGTGAAACATATTACGAAAACGTGCTCACTTACATGTGAATTATACGTGCACTTAACTCCGGGTTACTGAGGATTAATAGAGGGCAGGTTAAATCGAAAAGTTTCTCGGAAATAAATAATAAATTAGCTTGGTCTGGGACGGTTTTGTATACAACAGCGACACGGGTTTGACGTTTCGCATCCGTCGCGCCTCGGGCAGCTTGACAGTTGACAGCTAAAGAGTTGTATGCGCGCCATCTAGTGACACTGGTGCGAGGCGTATGCAAAACAGTATGAACGACAGACACGAATCACGATAGGTAATTTGCATCTTGCAGTTGTTGATTTTCGCCTCTAGATGTCAATGATAGTCAGTCCATCTGTTGTAACCACGTTGTACAACAGGTAAATATTATTGTGGTATTGTGTCCCTTGTTAGACCGTGTATGATGTATCACATAATTGGTCACTAAAAATATAGGTAATAACTCATTGAATGAGAAGAAATAGAACTTTTATGAAATAAGTTTAGTACCTAACGTTATTTCAGTATTATCACTTATCAGTTATCCTTAAATTTCAAAACAAGTTGTAATTAGCTACGTACCACAAAACTAATACCTAAAACAATTTTACCTATGCCAGATCAAGACTTTAGAAATTTAAAAATAAGTCCTATTTTTAAACTATTAATGAAGTTACATAGCGTCTACCACTAAAACTTCAACCAATTATTTCGTGTTAGCTTCATAAAACCTATCAAAGGAAAGGGTGCTATTTGATTAGCGATAATGAAACAATTGTTTGACATCGTGCGAACAGCAATAGATGTAGTGGGGTCTTAATTAAAACACGTTCATTACAGTCGCTCGTGCCTTGTTGATACATATTCCGAATTATCTCTTTGTAGGTTATGGAGATGATATAGTACTAGATGGAGCACCTAGCAGCCTAGCAGGTAAATTGATTAATTAAGTTGGTACACACTACACATTTCAAGATCGTTTTTGCTGAAGTTTTGAACCAACGGAGGGGTTGGTTAGATAATAATAATTGCGATCAGGATTTGGGTTTCAAGTTTCGAGATATACCTACGTGGCATGTGTTTGACATGATATGATTTAAACAATCAATTTGTATAATCAATTCATAGTTACGAAAGAATATTCTTAACACAAAAGTTTGCATTCGTGTGTGATATCGATTTGAATATTTTTTTTTTTACAATGACAAATTGACTACAAATCGAATCATCGGATTGCACACGCTTTTCTAAACACATTTATATCAATCCAAAACTAGAAGAGACACGTAACACAATACATGGCTCTTGAGTCTTGACATATCCAGTTCTCTAAGGTCGATGGTTCAAAGACTTGCACTGTTTACTGTGGTGCAAAGCTTTGGTATGCAAATAGACAAAATATCGGAACCTTGTCGCACACACATGCACGTCCGTGTTGGGATAGCACTTGGAAAATGTTTGTGGTATTCGAGAAGTTTCGATTCTTGCCGCCTTAGGAACACGCGTCTTCGAAAGGTGGAAGTTGAAACAGTTATTAATAAGACATTGTATAGTTAGCTTTAAATGTAGAAAATACGTAATTTAAGGATAATTCTCCTTAAAATTAGTCGAGCCATGATGAAGATTAGCCATGCTAGTGCAGCCAGTTATATATATATTTTTTTATAGTTCGTAAATTACATATTATTATACTTAATTTACAGTTAGGCACACTAAAATTTGTTTATTCTAATTATTAAACTAAAGAAGCAGGAACAGTAGTTTTATTTATTATTATAGCCTACAAGAGTTAGTAACTTATAAAAGGAACTAGGATATAGGATACTTAATTCTGTATGATATATACATTTATGAAAATGGAATGGGACCAGACATCGTTCCCTCATAATCCCAGCATTCCACGTGTAACAGATTAGTTACGAATCTACGATAATCAAATTGAAACTGAGCTATCATATAAATCCCTATTTGCATCTCCCACAAATTAAAATCTGCATATATCACTGCCGCAAGGTCACCAACAAACATATCAACTACGAGTACAGTCTCTTACCACCACCCCCCCACTCTCCCCCCTCGCACACCTTCGATTGCAATAATTGACCCGCTGTTATTACACTAATTGAATTTCCCTTGCATTATCCCGGATTCGGACGTTCCTTTTAATACCTGTCGTGTATCACCCCCTCCCCCCTCTTCTCTACTGGTACCTCCCCTCCTCCCGCGCGTTCAATCACTCGATTAAAATATCGATTGCTTTTCAATCATTGGCCTGTTGCAATGAAATAGTGTTTCAATTTGCATTCCCGGTGCGCTATTGGGCTTTATCGATAATTCGTATTGCGTTTGTTTTTTAGGGTTCCGTTGGCGCTCCGCTTGCGAACCTTTATTTTACCTTTGACATCTATTATTTTACATGTTGTTACAAACGATTATTATAAATTTCTAGAACACGTATGTCGTATATATAGGCTTAACGTAGATACGTTATTTTAATTTCAAAGTGCTTTCAGGCGCAGCCATGCTCGGAATTCGGAAATGTACTTAAACATAAAACTTCCAATAGTAAATCTGGCTTATCTTATTCAATCGCTTATGATAATAACAGTGTCTGAAACCTTAATTACACCTTTAAATTAAATAGATATCAATCGGACTTGTAAGTTGTAAGTCGTAATTATAATAATCTGTCTGGCAGTGGCAGGCTTCTCGGCAAATATAATTTCAGTTTATTCATTAATTTCACGTTCGTTTAATTCTACTAATATTATAAAAACGAAAGTTTATAAGAATCTTTGGATGTTTGTTACATTCACGCAAAAACAGCTCATCGGATCCGAATGAAATTTGATACAGAGATAAATTTTGGTCTGGATTAGCAAATAGACATAATATATTAGTTACAACAATTTTTTTATAACAAAATTAAAATAAAATTAGTTTCGCAGCAATTTAATTCCACCAGTAACCTATAAATAAAAACACCATTAATTGGCCCGTAAAACTGTATCACAAGCGAACAATCACGCTTAATCTACTGACAGGAGGGTCGGAGGCCGGAGCCCTCACGGCCAAGAGAGCACTTTGATCGGCGCTTCCTCGAAATGCCTCCTCCTGCTAATCAATCGTACGTAAGGTATTAAAGCCAATAGTTTCTGCGGTGAACTGTTTGCGAGGGCGCGGGGCGGGAGGGGGATAGGGTCCCGGTCGGTGCGTTTGAAAATATGTAGTTACGTATTGGTTTTGTTGGAAAAATCCTTCATGTACGGGTATTGTGAATGGTCTAGCTTGTGGCATTGTGATAAGTCATGTAATTTGATTTAAATATATTTAAGTAAAATTTTAGATAATAAAGAAACAAATATTCCATATTTCCGAAAACTATTACTTAGGAAATTTTAATTCCCATTTTTATGTCTATATTTTAAAGAATCCTACAATATTTTCCAACCTGCTGCTTTCATAAGGCGAACGTGGTTTTAATTTTTAACGTTCTAAAACATAACGAGAGCCGGCGCGATTTGCAACATTTCATAATTAAAACACATTAGTGGCAGCCCTATCGGCGGCACATCAAAGGCGCGCCGAGACAAAGCTCGAGGAGCCTTTTAACTTTATTTAGCGGAGTGGTAAGTTTAGCCGGTCGCGAATCGCTCAGGTTAAAGAGTAACACACTCACTTTGAGCTGGGGGTGGATGTAGGGCTGGCGGGTACATGATTCGATTCATTAAAAATTTCGGTTCAAATGCTAAACGATGCTTAAATGGTGTAAAGTTCGGAAAGTTGCAGATTTGTTTATAGAACTTGATAATAACTCGACGTAGACAATATATGAGTCATGTACCTTAATAGACATCATAGTCTGGACCTGTAGCTGATAAGTGTTGGCGGAAAAAATATTGTATTCTATTTTTTTATTAAAATATGCAGGGACCACATTTCTCATTCTAATGAGAAAACCATACTTAACTCTTGTACGTCTCACGCCTACATTTCTTCAGTACCGGCTGTTTGTTTCGGCAAGTACATATAACTTGAGAGAAATAATTAAATGAAAACTCCCCAAGTGTCACCCCTATCCAGGGGTGGCAGTGGGCCGCTAACTCGTCCGCGCGGCGGCGCGCTGCTTTGTCGGCGCCCTTTGAGCACTGATACCGTAGCTTTGGACAATGCTCAAGATATACTTTTATTTGATGAATTATTTATTGAGCAAATAGTAACCATTAAAGTATACTTTTGAAAGGAAATCAATTGAAGGTACCGTTATATACTTTATCCTAGAAGAGTCGCAAGTTTATCGTGAAGTAACTTATTTCCACTGAGAACGTTTCGATGGAAATTGGAAAATTTTCAGCCTTGATAATCCACCCTTGTACTGTAGTGTGAATTATCACTAAAGCTTTAAAACTTCCAAAGCTATTTCAACAAGTGAAAATCCTGAAGCGAACGTTCGACTTGCCAACGATCCTGAATACCTAGTAATTAGCAATTAAAGAACACATAGTAGCTACCACTCAATCCACTCATTTCCATTCCTCCACTTTCCACTTTTCCACCTTACTTGACGCGTTTAAAACTACCCCAGAGGCTCGGCAGCCGGCAGCGGCAACCCTGCGAGGGGGTGGCGCGGCAACGGGCCGCTAATGCCGGCCGAGCTGCGGCACCGCTTTGTCGGCGTCCTTTGAGCGCTGATAGCTTTGGACAATACCGCCCGTACGTGTCGCGACATCGCGCGATTGTGTATCGATCGTATGCAGCGAGAATAATGCTCACACTTTTGCCCTGTTTCTGTCATCATTGCATAATGCACAGAGTTATATGATGCACAATGACCCATTGGATGACAATTTGACAGCAAACATTGCAATACGCCTACAGGTTACAACGTCTTATTGGGTGGCTCAAGATATCGGATCAGTAAGCATGAATTTCAATACTTGGATCAAGAATGGTAAAACAGGTTTTACCTTAGATTTCTTTATAAACACTGAAATGATAATCTCTAGAGACAGATAAAGAGCAAATACAAAGTAACAACATCACTAAAGTAAAAATGTATTGTTATGTAACTATGGCCCAAATCTCAATGGCCAGAGGATCTTGTAAATACGATTTCGATTATGATCAAAAAATTCATATAAAAAGGCCCAATTATATCCACTCTCAATCAGATATCATATTTTGTCACAGTAAAGGGTTGTAAACAAAAATATTATAGTCGTTAAAAATGTATCATCCATAAAGATGGATACTTCTTTGAACAATAAAATTAATGTTAATTTTTTTACCAAACAAAATGTTTGGAAGAATAACAATATCACAATAAACTATTAAAAAAATAAACTAGACGAAACATTTCGATATCAGTAGATCGATGTGATAAATGTCATGAGGTATATTTCTTGCTTTCCACCAATTATTAAATTATGACCTAACCCAAAATAGCCGAATAATCAATCCCACATAACACATCAAACTAGATCATAAACCTAATTTTACATGTCAATTAGTACCAATGACCTACTCCGCTCACGCCTTTGTAACAAAGGAAGATTATCAATCGAATCAGATCACAGACAGGACCCAGCAAGGCTACAACGCCATAATGCTTGGCATATCTTAATCCTTACCAATAAGTACAAATACCTCATCATCACTAATGAATGAATGATAAATACCTAATCACGCGGCTTGCGCTAAAGGTGGAATGAGCCGGGAAGTAATTCTGACCATTAAACTGCGCTGATTAGCGAGCCGGCACAAAGGGCGCGCGTTCTTTGACGAATTAGCATCACTGACACAACCTCGGCCGGAGCGATGGAGCCGGCTTAGCGGTGAATTATTGTAAGTCCAGCCACAGCCCGCGACTTTGCTCACACAATGTATTAAGTAATAACAATAACACAAAAGGAGATGAGCAACACGTTTTCAGTTGGTCGTTTAAGTAAGTACTAATTTATTTTCGAGTCTGAACTATGAGCATAAATATTATCATAGCCCTTATATGTTTTACTAAAGGTTTTATGAAATAAATATAATTTTCTGTAAATGATAGAAAGTAAAAAAAAAATGCAAAATAATACCACAAGCCACAAAGGATTCATTTCCGTCATCGCTGTCATCGTCATCACGAAAGTTGACAATTAAAATGATACTTAGTTCACTTTTAAGTTTTAATAAACTTGCAAGTAATGAAACAGAGCCAAAACAAAGTGCTGTAGAGACGAATTGAAGACGCTTGGCACGCCGCGATGATTAGCAAGTCCACACAAAGAGAGAGAACCTTTGACGAATTAGCATTAAACATAAAAGTATTCAGCGAGGAGAGTGATTCAGAATTGTAAAAGATCGCACGAGAGCAAAAGGATTAGAGCGTGGGAGTAACAATAACTAATGATATCGGTATCACATGTCTTTGGGTCAAAGGAGTCGAGACGATATCAAAACATCTAACAAGCAGAAGGTACCTTCGAGGTTCCAAATATATACAAAAATCATTAATGAAAGCAACCGACACTTGTTAACGTATAAAAAATACTTAAGCTTATATAAAAGGAATAACTTTTGTATGTAATTGATAAAAATACAAAGGTAAAGACAAGAATATAATAGCAACCTTTTCACAGATGACGTTAATAAAACCAAATTAAAATGAGCACTATTTAAATAATATTACAAAAAAGGTTGACATGATCTCTATAATCAAGTCTCACTAAACACACATACAGATATAGTCTGATAAATACCATTGGAACATTTATACGAAGCTCTCGCATCTAGAGCATTACTAGTGATTAGTATAATGCTAGGTACTAATTATAATTTCTCCAAATGGCAGCCGTCATTAGCGCCCGTGTAGCGGCGGCCTTAGATAATATTCAAGTTTGTTTGACATGCTCTCCGCCTCAAAGGGAATATTAACCAACATAATGATATGTGTGCCGAGCCTGTCAACAGATGGTCAACACCCATACGCGTATATGTCAATATTAACCTTATTATGTAAGATTTCGGCCTATTTATTGAGATTTTGAAACTATGTTTTGAACCCTCAATATTCATAAAAATATGTATATGGGGAAAACCCACACTGAAACAGTGACTCTAAGCTCCAAATTTAAAGGAAATCAAGTTTCAATTCACGTTTAAAGGGGTAAGTTACCCCTTTAAACTAATCTGACATTAATTTGACATAAAATTTGTTTAATGATAAAATTTTCCCCCTAGTCAAACGGCACAAGATTCAAATTCTACCCCAAGATGCAATTATAAAAACTGGATACTGAAATTAATCTACAGTCAAGATAAGATTCACCAATCGACTAGACAATTAAGATACCATACTCAAAGTAAACACTACAAAACGATAACCACAAACAGGAACGAGAAATAAAATTGTCGATTTAAATATCACTTAAACGAAGCGCCTAATAGTAGAACGAAATTGATTTGGCGATGATCAAAGAAGCCGTCTCTCAAAGGGAGGTAATTTATTTGAATTGCCGCCCGCAGATCGGTGACCGTTGCGATTATTATATGCTGTATTACCAGTATTGATGAATGGGTAGAGGATTATGGAATTAATTGATCATTTACGATAACTTTATAAATATTTTTGGTCTTAAAAAACTATTGAGATGGCTTCTAAATTTAATTTTGAATGAAATAATTTTTCCTATTTCAAAACATTAATCAAAATATTACAAAAATCCCAAATTAACGTTAGTGATATTTTAATTAGGCACATTAAACCTTAAAATTAATTAAATATGGAATATAAAATCGATAGTGAAATGAGACAAAAAATTTACTCTATTAAGGTCTACTGGACACTTCAAAAAATTAATATCAATAAAGCGACACAATTTTTTGCAGAGATCGCGTTATTACATCATTTATGAGTGTGGGTGTGTGTAATAATGGTTGTACACACACACATGCGACCTCACCAAAGCAATCTAGTAACATCGTAAGTAACAAAATTACGATAGGCACAGAACTATTTTGCGTACGCTCCGCACATGCTCACCTAATTAACAGCTAATTGTCTTCGTTAGTGATAATAATATTAATGTCATGGTTCTTGAATATCAATAGCATTATTATGATATACTTGGAAACTATTTGAAGAGAGGAAATAGACTTTACGCGGTTAAGATTTTCTCCTGTTGTTCTAGGAGGAAATAATTATAAAGTTCCATGAATGAAATATCTTACCTGCAATCAAGTGATCATCTTTATATTTTAATACTAAATACTCGATTGCAGCTACTTTATGCAAATACGTCTGGAATTTTAGGGTTCGGAAGAAACTATAAGCCATAAGAAATATTTTAATTTCATATTCCTGTTCACGCTCACGGTCAGTAATTAATAAAATGTTAAAATTTAAGTCTCTCCGATTAACAGTGCTGACTAATATTATTATCTAACCATTAAATAATTGTTATGGCATATAATAAAAAGGAAATACATATACAAGTAACATTGTAAAATAAATACAAACTCAATTGAAGCAGTACGAAATCCGCCAATAATTCAGCTTCCAGGCGACATATCCGAAATGCTTTCACGCGTAAAATCCTCTTATGCAGAATATTTTCACCGCGAGTGGACACCGCATATCTTGACCGTATAATATTAAATTTTCACGGAATCCTCGACAGTTGCTACGGATTTGATATTGGAAAATATCCAAATTTGAGCATTCTCCGTACGATTATCCATTCCAGAGATCTGTCTAGTTTGGGGTTGGTCAGGTGAATGTTTTAGATATTTCTGGGAACACTATTACCATTATAATAAGACTGTAGCTTATTTACTGAAAAAATGGGTATCAGTAAAATTGTTACGATGTTTTCTAGAGAAAAAAATGTAAGTCTAACAGCAAAATAACTCCTTCACAAAACTTGATCGTTACCAAATGGCAAGTCCATACAAAATCCTTAACAGAGAACACAATACAAAAGATGGCCAACAACGTGCGAAACGTGAATATAAAAGCAGAAATTCAGAATAAAACAGAAGCCAATAAAATAGCCGTGGACAATAGTGTCACGTGTCGAGACCCCGACGGGACGGGGGCGGCCGTGCGCGCACGAGAGCCGATTTGTCACGACGCTAATAGGCCAACAGACGTGTACGAAAGCTCACGTTAAATCTATTAAATGGCGATGCAAGGAATGACGTGCGATTTAAATGGTGTATTAATGTACACTCATTAGGTAACTATAAATATTTGAATAAGATAACGTATGAAATATGAGGCAAGAAACATAATTTTCAGCGGGGAAATGGGAAGCTTGGATGGTTTGGAGATGAATTATTTGATTAAATAATTAGAAATGCATTGAAATTAAAACGTTTTAATTTTTGTATCACTGGGATGAAAAAAAAAAACATTAAAAAACGCAAAAAGTCTTCCATTAAGGTTGTCTGACGTAGTAATGTACGAAGGTAATCACGGCATCGCAATACCCCAAAAGACGTCGCAAACTCAACCGCAGGCAATCATTCAATACGGCATTGTTTTTTCAATTGCAGGCCTGATTAAACCTGTCCGCTCGTCTCCAGGTAATCGCAATCAGCCGTGGAACGGGATGGAAATGGAATACGGAATCCAGCCCCGGGCCAAGGTATAAAGGAACCCAGGCATAATGGAATCCCAGCTTCATCTTGAGGAACAATGACGTCTGCAAGAGACATTTGCATACAATGACCTGTCGCGGCACACGAAAGGAAAATACGTTTTTTACATTTTACAGTACAGATGTTCCTGAATGAAATGCACACGATTTCGGACTCGCCTTTGATCACTCATAATTTATATACCTACTATAGCTAAAAATATAGGTTTGTACTTTTCCGTACGCTTTGACGTTTCATAGACTTTGTCTCTACATATTCGTCGATTCATATTTAGCTCGGCTTATGATCTCTAACCACTTACACTACACTACAAAGGAAGACCGTATAAATTATTATTAAGAGTGTTCGCTTTAAAACTACAGTTGCAAATCCATTTCACTTCACCAGTTTTTATGGTTAGAATTTTTAAAAGACTCGAGCATTAGTCATTCAATCACAGCTCAAAGTAAATAGTAAACGGTACATAAAGTATTAAAATACGTTACTCACAGGGCATTATGAATTCATATGGTATTAATGTTACCAAAGCATGTAATGCATTAGCGTTATTCTTGCTGTATAGTCCATTTATTTTTTTACCGTTACGTCAGGCAGTATGACAGAGCAGACCACAACTGTCAAAACGTCAAACAACATGCAAAACGTTGCGGTGGAAACGTATTTCAGTTCGTCAACTTTCAATAAATCGAATGGATCGACGGATCCGTACCGCACTCCGAATAACAATATGGGAAACGAATTAATTTTAGAACATGTAACATGCGATCAAACTATTCGTCGAAACTGTCATTTATGATTGATCTCTTTCATATGGCCAATCCCTATCTGGTCAATAGATAAATAATTTAATATAACATAAACGCCTTACTACTATACCTACTAAATAAGCAATAAGTTAAAATCAATTCATTTGTATAGTGAATTTCTAACATCTATTGCATATTAATTTGGGCATTCATAAAAAAAAATATTTAATAGCCTTCATTTTCTACATAATAAAAAACGTTTATATTTTTAAAATAAACATAACCAAAAATTAGTACCTACCTAGTCCCAAAAATTTTTTACCAAAAAATGTAATAAAATAACCTCATTTAGAAGACATTAAAATCGGCAATAAAATACAATTGAAACAAACATAAGATAAAGACCTAACTACGCCAATAACGTCGGCATAATTGCTGGTACGGCTAACGAGGAACAATAGAATAACGACGATTTGTCTGTTTACATATTTACTGACGCCTCTGGACACTCGGCGGTTCGGATGATTGGAGCCGATGAATAAAAGATGGCTCAATTTAAAGATAGCGGACAATTATGCAACCCCCAATTATAATAACTGGAGATACGGTATAACATTAATTTGATGGTGAATTTGGAAATCTGC
>CAJQZN010016683.1:0-10034 GCA_907164685.1 Colias eurytheme | reverse complement strand
TTCAAACTTAATACGTCTGCTTAGTGCAGCGGTCCAAGGGAGAAGGATATGTTCTTACTTTATGTGGAAGAAAACAACACATTTTCTTTTTAATAACGGACGTTACTTGGAGGTAAGCTTTAAGTATTAAATATTCAATAGTTATACGCCGATCTACGAAGGTTGTACCACAATTGTTGAAAGTTCGGTCAAACGGACTAAGTACAGAGACTTATACAATAGGGATTATATTGATATAGACTGGGTTGGTCTATATCACCAGAAACCTCTTGACTATTTAGTTTAACACGGTTTATTATAATTTGCTCCCAATAAGGTTTCTCTGAAGTGTTCTAGATAAACATGGCTGCCTGAAAATGTCTTTAAAAGTTTATTTGTTTTTATTATTTTACCGTTTATGGTACTGTGGTTTTTGGGTGCCTCAGCTTTGGGTGTTATAGGCTTTATATATGTACCACAAACGACGCTAGTCTTTGATAAAATAAACCTTAATATAGAATATTCAGATATGTACTTCTATTTTTACAGTATTTTCGAAATGTTCTCGTTATTTTTTTCAATCTTAGTGACGATTAGTACGGATAGTAAACGAGACAGTTTATTCGTTGTTGTTCACAGTTCATGAACAATGGATTCTGTTTGCGTGATTTTGGCAATCGGTCAGCTATTGTTACGCCTTACGTATTGTCAGCAAAATTGCTTGTTATTCTCTAGGAAATATTTGCTTGCAAGGGTAAATAAAAAAATAAAAGAAAATTCATTTGAATGTTTAGGTTTCATTATGAGGATCGTATCCTCGTTAAGGATTACCCAATTGTTTGTATATTATAATTTTTTTGTTTAATTAAATTTATAACATCATGCACCTATAAGCTTGACATTGCAATTTTAATATCGTCTGAACGAAATGAAACATAAGCATAAGTTGCAGATGTATAACATCGTTCTGTGATAACAACCCTTACAATGATGGCCAAAGGTCATTCATAGTTTGAAATGACGAGGAAATGTTAATATGGTAATAAATTATGATAATTTTCATAAGCTTGACGCTTTCTTAAGCTATACCGAGATTTGAAATTTGAATAAAATCATGCACATTATGATAAAAAAGCAAGCAAAAAGGACTTTAGATCTTATTTTATGGAAAACCTTGGTTGTCAAGTAAAAACAGAAAGAAAATTTATACTGTATGAAAATGAATTTCACTTTATATAAGTAATTGAAAGTAGTTTCATGCACTAAAATATTCTTTATTTCTCGTTTCCTTGTCATAAAGAGATTTGAATTTGGATTTCATTTTAAATACAATAGAGAGGAAAGCTTTAGACGTGTGGTTTTCTGCCATTTCTCCAACCTATTCGTATAATGAAAATGATATACTGAAGTAAAAACATAACTTCATTAATCATTTTATGACAGAACATTCTCGATTCTAGTAGAACATTATAACGAAAAAGAAAGAATTTACGAACGATAAATTAAAGTTTTGATATAAGAGAGTTTTTACCAACGATGAATCGTATTTTTTAGCTTATAGAAACTAGCATATTGAATACAGTTAAATAGGTGTATCAAATATAGCTTCAAAATAAGCTGATTGGAAATTAGATCAAGTATACTCAGGCTGAATTTCGGCTATGTGCGTCTAAATTGTTGTGGTAAAATCAATAACTCGGGGCTAGTGACCGACAGGCACGCGATTGATAAATCAAAGTCAATTTGCTTTACCTAAGTACATTAAATAAATTCATAAAAGTAAAAGTGATATGAAAAAATGGATACATTTTGTAAAATTAGGGCGCTTAACATTCAGGTACAAATTACGAAATGTTATTTTAATCCCTATTATCACTATAGCTTTTATTATGATTACTAGTATATAAAACATATTTATATTTGTGACTGTGGAATAATTTCTGATTTGAAAGCTTTTGAACGTTAGTTTTTTGACTCAATAGAAAGTTGAAGAAAATAAAGCTTTTTAAAAAGGTGGCCACACTTTTTATTATTCGATGTGTTATTCCGTAATACGTCCTTACATCTTACACCATAGATAGGAAAGGATAGTGCACAGTTATATAATGAATATGTAACGAGTGTGCTAATCAAAGTACAAAATGTAGCAGTGACACACTTGCGAAAACTAAAGGAATAGCTAATGAGAGCTGAATTATGTAAATTCGTAGGTGCACGGTGCGATTCAAATAGTTTCACACATTTAATTAAATTATCCCTAATTGTTAATTAAACTTACTTGAAATTAAAGAAACTCATGTCTTATGTCTAAATAGAACATTAATTGTCGACAGTTTATACGCACAAATTACACCAACATTACATATTTTCAGATATTATGCTATTACCTAATACTATAATTTTAATACAAAGATGTTTTTAATGATACGTCATTGATTCAATATAATATTTTATAGAATTCCTATATTATAATGCTATCCTGTTCGTTACGAAGACAGTTTTTAATATTACTTGTATACGTAGTATATTATTATTAGTCTGTGATATTACTAAGTGGGATGCCATCTTGAATCCGATTGTGCCATAGTACAATTAATTTATGTGTCATTAGATCATATGTTTAATCACACTTATGTACGTGGACATATGTAATTGTAAGGAAATTAATTTTGTAGTTTGTGAGTGGGTATAGGAGCCTCCAAGGACCGCGTTATGACCATTTTTATAGACATCTAGGTACTATAAATGAAAGTATTACTAGAACGGGATACATTAGCAAAATTAGTATCATTTCCAGTTACTGAAATGTAATTGTTACCTGTACATATTTTCATATTTTTCGTTGTATAATGAACAAAAACAGACATTAATTAATAGGCTCTACATCCCGCATACCACTTCACGAAGCAGTTTTAATGAGCTTTGTGTAAACTCAGATAATACTGACAATGTGCGGCTTTAAAAGCTGATAATTTTCCAAAATGAGGCTATAATGAACAACATTCGCGTCTTGTGGAAGGACGCTGGTAATGAGGTGGTTTGTGTACGAAAATATAAAAATTTTGTGGAAATGGAAACGAATAATGCTTCAACGTTTAAAATGGCTATTTCGAAAATATGTAGTTCTAAATAATATTATGAACTTTGTGTGAAATTAATCATTGATAAATAAATTTGAGAAATTAAAATAAAAAAGTTAATAGCACAGATAGTATGATACTTACTATAAAGAAACAAAAATTTATCTTAATAGCAAACGATATCCCTTGCTTGACTACCTGAATTATAAAATAAAATAAAGACTATTACTAGTAAGATTTCTACAAATGTTTTCCTCACCATCTTCCTTCGTTTGTATGCTCCTAACTTGACACACAACTTACACCTGTCAAAGTTATCACTGAATTTGCGAGAGCATGTGGGTTTATTTCTTCAAGTGTACGAAATATGACATACTTTTCAGTTAAAGTTTCTTCCTCCTTTTAAATAATATTATACTCGTACGTATTTTACACTAAAATAGATACTTATATTATGTTATTATTAATTTTACCAAAAATACCTACGTTTGGTGAAATAGAAATACAAAGAAATAGAAAAACGGAATTCTAAAATGATAGATATTAACATGCCCAATTTTTACGGTTTATAAAACTTGTACTCTTTATGAACTGTTAATATACTACTTTATTATTGAATAATAATTAATGTTACATTATGTTGATTCTGACAAACTTTATGAAGCCTTTAGTTTAGTTTATAAACTGAAATTAGATGTTGTTATAATTCTCTTGGGTCCTTAATATTTTATATTTAAGCCGGTGTTTGTATGATAAATGTAAAGAGTTATATTGTGGTTATATCTTATATTTCGTAGGATTTATTTAGTTTTATTATACGAGTAGGATCACTTTTATAGCACAAGAGTAAATAAGTTATTTTTACGATTCAAGATATTTTTTTCTCAAAAGATTAGGTACATTTGAATCACTTACAGAGAAATATATTTTTTTACAATCATGTTATCTCGCTTAGCGTTAATATAACAGCGTTTTTTATTATCTTATTACCCATACAATAAAGTAATTTCGTTTTAATTTCTTTAAATCCGAGATAATAACGCATTAAACCCCTTCTAGACATAATCTGCGAGTGTGAGCAAATCTTAATTACGTAGAATTGCTGGATTCAATGCATTTAATGAATATTGATCAATGCAAGTTAATTAGATGATAGGAATCAAGTGAAGCACTCACTAATTGTACGAGCAAACGCCTGTTTCATGCAGTTTCAGTTCTATTCATGTTCTTAATTGAATCCCTGCTATTATAAAATTGTGGTGTGTGAATAACTGAATAGTGAAAGGTTGACGTAAAATAAATTCTGTAGAAGACTATATAGAATATATTTTACTTTCATGCAGTAATTTTTATGATTTTTGCATTGTTTTTGTTTCAGCCAGTATGAAGCCTGTAGTACTTCACTATTATTCCTATATGTTATTGTGCAAAAAACATGCCTAATCTCTCACTGTAGGATCTGTAGGTATACCTAAATTGGCACTAACTACATGTGCTTTACAACCAAAATTGGTAACCCCGATGGGTCAGAATTCTATTTCGGCCTGGTAGAGCCAATATAAGTAAGAAAACGATGAATTGTTAACTGCATTCATTCGCACCTGTTTCTCTGTACTGTGATGATGCTAAATCATACTGCATAACAAGACATAAAAGGATAGATAAGAGTTCTATTATGAGCGACTTTTCTTACTTAGTATTTACAATATGTTGGAATTAACCACATAGCTATTAAGTATACTTAGAGGTCATTTTTATTAAACTTTCTAAACAATACATAACTACTAACATTTACAGAAGATAATATAATATCATAAAGGGGTAATTGTTACCTATGGATTTTACAAGTTTAGAAATAATCTTACAAATAATAGCCTATAGCGGCATGTTATGGCGGCATAGGTCAATCATCAGCTAAGCTAACTTTGATAGCTTAGAAATAAAGAAAATAAATTTTGTCTAAATCGATCGAATAAATGCTACCATATTATCCACTTATTCTAAGCACCTATAATTGGAGGTTCTATCAGTTTACTTCGTTAATCATTCAGCTATTGTGTTTTACATATGGTATGTATGAGAAGTACTAAGCAGAAGGAAACGATCGCTTTAATATAGGCCTTGATATTATCGATTACTTTCGTATAAATAAATAATTATCTTCTCAATTGCTATTCTAACTATTAAGTATCATATTTTAATTGAATAATTCGCCTGAAAGTATTATCTACAATTTGAAAATTTAACTGATACTACGAAATGCTTGTAGTACTAATGTTAGTAATGTGGTGTTATCCAAACCATTACATGCTCATTTTAATTTATTGAAACAATCCCCTTGGTGCTGAAAATTTATTATGCCTACTAAGTTATCATGTTTATTATTTGTTAAATTAATACGAGATTACTCAGGTACCATAAAAATACATTCTAAGTTCCTTTAAACTTTTTAACTCCTGCTAGGTATATCACATTGAATTAATAGGAAGTTTGTATCTAAAGTACGTTCATATAACAAAATTTAAATTAAGAATTATTCAAAAAGGAGAATGACCAAGGGTGGTATCGGTAAAATTTTAGTTGTGCCCAATGGTTGTGCCACGTATTTGTGATATTGTTAATTCCTATTTGTATTTATAATGATCATATGTATCATTATTAAGTCTTAATTATACCGGATAAATTGAAATAATAGTAAAAGTTTGTGTTTTGAATCATGTATGACCACCTATGGAATCGGTAAAATACTAGTTGTGTCACGTGTTCGTGATATTGTTAATTCATATTTGTATTTATAATGATCATATTTATCACTATTAAGTCGTAATTATACCGAATAAATAGAAATAAAAGTAAAAGTTTTTGTTTTGACACATATATCTATCTCTCTTGCAAGCGTCCTGCTTCTATTTGAAATGAATGTTGAATGAATGTGTTCGACGTTTTTTATTTTGAAATAATGTTTATTACGATTAATTACTTTTCACATTTGTCTTGTAAATTCAAAAATTTTACCTGTGTAATAAATGTAAATCTTAACGTTCATCGTTAGTTTAAACTCGATAAAGTATTTTTTACCCGACTGCCAAAGAAGGAGGGTAATGTTTTTCGAGTGTATGTAAGTATGTATGTATGTCTTTTCCTTTGTGACCACCTGTAGCCTAAACGGCTTGATGGGTTTTGATGTATGAGGTATCGTTAGATTTGTCTTGATTACGGGAGTGTCATAGGATACATTTTATCCTAAAAGTCCCACGGGATAAAGACATAATAATATTTTTTCTAAATTTCCCTTTAAAAAAATATGTATGCATGTGCAGTCGGGTATTTTGTTTTTTTAATAATAATTGCTTGTTTAAGTGTTGAATAAAACTATTGTTTTATTTTTATTGTCGCGAACTGCGGCTTATTTACATAAAAACTTTAATCGTTTCTAAAAATACTAACATCAAGCTTTAAATTGAGCTATATTTCATCTTGACACAATAAGTTTGATTGCGATACCAAGTGCCATAGTCACTTGGGCAATCTCCTTTCTAAAAAGAAACAAATAAGTTATAACAGTTATTGTTTCGCACGTGTAGTTTGTAATAAATCTCCATACATTGTCATACATCGATCAAGAACACTAGCGACTATTGATTGATTCCTATTTATGTATGGATTGACCTCAATCCTAAAATAGCATTCAACTATAAACTTTGTATGTCTGCATTATTGAATTTGCAATATATGCACATTTCTGGAAGTAGTACAGTATATATATTAATTGGCACACGATGTAAATCAAATAAAGTTTGGTACTTTTTGATGTATAAATGTGATGAAAACTCACCTGATCCAGGATATAATTTCTATGTTTTTACTTTTTAACAATATATTACTTTGGAACTTACCTTTAATAATGTGCTTTTAATTCGTCACGATATTATTTTTGTAAGCTTAATGTTAACTTTGCTTTTATAGAGTATTAGCATGGTATAAATGTAATTTTACAAACAATGATTAGTAATGCTTTATAAACTCCATCATTTAGTTTAACTGTATTAAAGTGTCAACAAAAATAAGTCTGAAATTGAAATTAACTCACCAAATATATTCACAAAACACGCTTATGACTTCAAACGTAGATATTCTCCACTCACGGCATAATGTCACAGATAATAATTACATTAATGATATCGTAAGTTGCGTGTATTTTGGAAAAGCGCGCGAAACACGTCCTACGGCGTTAAAGTCCTGTAGTCTACTGTCACGTATTTCTGAACTGAAAACCGAGGCTTTAAGCTCTTTGCAGTCTCCGTCAGCTGTGAAAGCCTTTGTGGTTATTACTGTAAGGTTTGGAATTTGAAGGAAATGACACGAAAACTAGTATAGTGTTTTCATAATGAACTTTTGAATGTTTAAAATGTTTTAGGCGACACGGTATCGTGAATATTTGACAAGCTTGGCCATTTTCAGTTATTAATTATTATTGTTGGAAGTTCGGAAATTTACTGTGATATTAATATTGGTTAAAGTTTATGTAACGTAATTGGAAATTGTGTTTGTTTGTTTTCGAGTTCTTTTTGTAAAGGATTTTCGACAGAAATTCAGCTATGGCGGCCAAGAAAAAAATATACTTTGATGTGTTGTTAGATGCAAGTACAAGTGCACTCTATTACAATGGTATACTTTGATAAGACGAGAGATCCTACATTAGCGAAGAGAAAATTACTTTATGTCGCTGAGGCACGGGGTACAATTAAGCGAAGTTTATAAGAGTAAATTTTTCTAGGCTTTTGTATTTTTTTATATATTATTAAAATATATTAAGTCTAGTCAGGTTCTAGAATGTTTATTCTGTTAATTTTTGTTTATTTAATTAGACAAAGAGCCACCCTTCGCTTTTCTAAATACGGTTCTTTATCCTTTTTATTATTATGGACCTAATGTCAAGTTCTAATGTCCTTCTCTACAGAAGTTGATCGTGTTACTGCCACAGAATTACTTTCAATTATTCCGTTTCTAATCTGGTTAGATATATTTTACCATTTCTAGATAAATGCTTTTCAGTTAATCCAAATTTGTGTTAGAATGAAAAATTGGAAAAAAATGAAAATTTTTGCTACGAATGAAAACTATAAATAGGTAATTAAATGACTACGATAACTTAGGAATAATTAATAACATCTAATAATACCAATATTAAAATATTAGGTAGCAATATAATTTCCGCTGAAACTTCTCATAATATAATCAAGAAAATTGTTTTGCTAGGATGTTTGTTCGTATTATCTCATTTGAGTTAGGTCAGGTGGAATTGTTTCTTACGTGGCCCATCGAATATTCATGAGAACCCAAATGTTCACTTTCATTCGGTTAAGTGCGTTAATTGTTTTGATATGTTCATCCAGATGGAAACATTATCAAGTAATTTGTAATTAAATTGATGCTGTTACCTTTTACCTAATATTTGTTGCAATTTTCTTAACATTATCTTGTATTTAAAAACAATATTGTTACTGTTGCTTCTTGTATTTCGTGATTATTAATGAATTGTAAATTTACGTCTCTTTGTAGAAGTAAAAGATGGGCATATATTATTTGAGTTATCGAAGCAGTAAATATAAAATTCTTTTGATATTTGCGTGTGTTCTCTACGTTCTACGTAGTTATTATACATTGCTAAGGTATAAGTGAAGGCGTGCTTATTTTAAAATACAATAACTTGTTCAATTATTTAGCTTTAAAAATAGTATAATCAGTTTCACATTTTGTCATCATTAAATTTTGTAGTATGTTTTTTATAATATTTATCATCATGTGATTAAAAAAAAATAAGTAGTAAGTAGTAGTAGTGGCAATAGAATTATAATTTACAATTATGTGTTCTAAGGTATCAAATCTATACTAATATTATAAAGCTGAAGAGTTTGTTTGTTTGAACGCGCTAATCTCAGGAACTACTGGCCCGATTTGAAAAATTCTTTCAGTGTTAGATAGCCCATTTATCCAGGAAGGCTATAGGCTATATATCATTACGCTAAGACCAACAATAGCGGAGCTACGCGGGTTAAACCGCGAAGCGAAGATAGCATATTATAAAGGACTTAATAGTAGAGAATGCGTTTACGCATACCACATAAAACGGCTCTATGTTATGTGAAAACTGAAAGTACACACTATCCAGCAATGGACTAGTGACTAAAACACACTGTCTTAAGACAATTTCCGTATATTATATGTATATACTACTAGCTTTCCGCCTGCGGCTTCGCCCGAGTTTTCAGAGAAAACCCCGTTCCCGTAGGATTTCCGGGATAAAACCTATCCTATGTCCTTTCTCGGGTATCAAAATATCTCTATACCAAATTTCATGCAAATTGGTTCAGTAGTTCAGGCGTGATTGAGTAACAGACAGACAGAGTTACTTTCGCATTTATAATATTAGTATGGATAAACGGGTATTGTTACAACTCGTCGCGATATTTTACCTATTACGCCTCATAAGCCTCCGTAGCCTAGATAGTCCACAGGAGACCATTCAAAACTAGCGTACTAGCGCGCAATTATTTTGCCCAAACTTTATTGTAGCTAGCAAGAAATATTACTGCAGATAGACACTGAAATATTCACTAGACGTAAAAGGAATTATCTTCTCGCAAGGGAAGTAATTGATGTGATGGCATATGCAATGGCCATACATACCATACCATACTTACATAATATATTAACTTTACATTGCATATTGTCTATTGACGGATATACCAATTGTTAACGCGATTATATACTAAGCAATTCAGGATTTGGTAACTTTGTTGAAGTGAAAATAATTCTAATAGAGAAGGAGACGAAATCGTGAGACGAAATCGAATCGTGAGACGGATCCGGATAGTACAAGTCTATTTTCCTTCATGTAGTTAAGTGTGTAGGTATTGTATGTGCTTGGGGGTTGAATGCTTCCGCGTCCGTAGGTATAACCGAGCGACACCC
>CAJQZN010016674.1:0-17298 GCA_907164685.1 Colias eurytheme | reverse complement strand
CATGAAATATCAGGATTCCATGGTGAGTATGCTGGACGAAGGGACACAATTTGGCCGCAATTCGCAATTTCGACTAGATTTTCACTGGAAATCTAGTCGATATACATTCTCCTAATTATAAAAATACATAAAACTTTGTTTTCATCAAAAAAACTATGAACGCACTAATCTAGTAGGTACTATAATTTGGACACAGAATATATACATTAACCGCTATTGTTGAAAAACGTTCAAAATCAACAATAGTTATGATAGTGAAGTAAAATGAAATGACTTCAGAACTACTTCAAGTTAAAACAAAGTTGAAAACGGCTGCGAGCTTAATTGAAATAGTTCATTGCAAGAGGAAATCTTTTTAAAAGCTTTTACCTACTTATTAATAATTAACTTCGAAATTTACGGTAAACATAATGTAGTTTATTGTTTGATTTTTGAGAAATAATTATTGTGTATTTATTAGATGAATTAAACTGATGTTTAAAACACTTTGAAGAGAGTATTATAAAAAGATCTATGTTGAAACTGATGATTTGATGACTTATTTTTGAGCGAGTGTGAAGAAAACGAAGATATTTTTTTTAATTGTTAAGGGCTGATTTTTCAATCCTTGGTTAAAACTTATTCATCGAATAACATATGAAACTACCATTTCAAAAATGTATTCTAATTGTCCATATTTGACAGTTTACAGGTGACATTTTAAAATGTTTGTGTAATACTTTATTGGACGGATAAATTTTAACCAAGGATTGAAAAATCGGCCCTAAATTGTTTAATGAGATTCACGTTTGACTTTCTCTGCAGAATTCAAATTACTTTATTTAACAAATTTGATTAAAGTGAATTTCTGTGTTGTTCCTATTAATTAAATTTTCTAATATGAATAAAAGCATTTAAATCCTTTAATTTCGTGATGAATTATCAATTAAGTAATGTTAATCATACATTTTGAATACACAGTTCGTAATACATATTCGTTTCATGAGACTTAAAAAAGAAATATAAAAACATACCTCAAATATTTTCTATTACCTACTTCAAAAACGTCTTGTAATTCACGACCATTGATTCCACTACTCGCCTTCATACATCTTTAATGTGAAGTTATTTATATTTTAGAGCCGGGAAAAGCTTTATTTTCTGAAACGCTTCAGAAAAGAAAAATGAGTGAAGTTTTCGCATAAATAAAAGTTTTACCTTCCGAGCGATGACGCGTAAACACTGGCAAGGCTCTTCCAACCGCCATTTTGTTTTATTGTGTTTAATTTTTAATTTTTACGTTAATGTAAGAAGCTTCTCTACTCGAGGTGTATGTTTGTGAAGCTTTCACGCTGTTCGTGCTCGGCAGATTATGATGATTTTTCAAATTATAATATATTGAATTTTTAACACCGCAGGATTCTTTTGTTGATAAAATAATTGTGTGATAAACGACTGTAATTACGTGAAGTGCATGCGAGCGAAGTCAGGGGCTTATCTAGTTATACTTTTAAAACCTGCCACACAATCTATCTAATTATTTCAGTTAATATTATTCTCTTTCAAAAAATATTATGATTTAGAGCTTAATATTAACAAAAAATGATAACAAATTAGTGAAGAATTCATAAATTACACGAAATGAAAAACATTTTTTCTTAAAGCTGAATGTTGATAACAACTACGGGTGGAGCCACAAAACCAGCGAATTCAAAATAATATTTTTACCTTTGACCTTAAAAAAGGATCAATATATTTTGCATCTTATCTAATTGATTTATCCACAAAATGGTGGTTTTGTTTTTTCCTCTTACTCTATTGTAAATTAAAGTAAATAAAACGAACTTATTTTAAATAGTCAATTACAGGTACAATTTAATAAGTATACAAATTTGGTTCTGTAAAGATCTGTAGTTATAAAAGTTAATGTACAACGGTGGTACTGTACCCAGTACATCTCTAGATAGGATAGCTCTATAAATTAGAAGACCCGATTAAAGCTTAGATAAAACCATGTAGGTCAAACCACAGAACTATATCTCGATATAGTTCTGTGGGTCAAATCATGGATCCGCCGGTTTCGTGGCCATGCCAGCAGCGTCCTACTAATAAAAGTTTGTTCATTTGTGTATCAGCTAAGAAGCCAGCCGACTTTTAATTTCGTTTCTTTCTTAATTTCAACCGTCCGAAGAGAAACTTGTTACGAGTAGAGCCAGCGATTGACATCTTTTGTTTTGTGATTACAAAAGTTTTGTTAACACGAAACATTTTTCATTAATCAATTTTTAAATGAATTGTATTTCAAATTGATTTAGTTTTGTATGACGCACCAGCTTTTAAGTCATAGTTTCGTTTTTTGTCATATAAGTAAAGTTAAAACTAATATTAAGTACTCCTTACATGGGCTGATGTTTAACATATTTAAGTATTTATTTTAGTTCTGTCAATGTATATTACATATTACTAGCTGTTATGAAGAATTAAACAAATATTCGAAGGAAGTTATGGGAAAGCATTTTCATTTGTATAGATCACATATTATAGGGTTGTCGAGGCTAGGCGTCATGTCACCCCGGCAATGCGAAAGACGCGGGTTCGAGACAATCGATTTTTTTCTATTCCTTAAAATAAATTTCACTTATTAATTATTAAAATAATAGCATTTGAATGCATATTAAAAGCTGTTAATATCATAATCCTATAAATAAACGATTACAGTTAAATCGTTCCAAATAATAGCAAAACATTGGTCGAAAATAATTGAAACGTCATTTCATTGATTACACATTACGTGATGGCTGACAACACAACGCTTGGTTAAACGTTAAATTCCATTGAAGCCAAAACATGTTTGCGATTTTCGGGTACATTTCGTTCCGATTTATCTGTTTAATGTTTTTTTTTTCGTGTTAAGTAGAGCTATAATACGTAGTGGTTATTTTTTGTAAATACAATTAGCAGATAACACAATGTCGTTCAATGTACGGTACATATTTTTGGTCAAGATCTTGGTTTACCTAGAAGCTATAGTTTATGATATATTAACGGATTAACGTATCAGCCCATTTTATAAGTTTGTTTGCACTGCACATAATTAATAGGTATTTTTTTATTTTGCGTCATTTAAGCTTTGAGTGTGTTAAATTATCGTATCGTATTGTATACTCTATGTAAGTTATATATTTCCGATTTCCCGCCAAAGCGAGCGAATCTATTCTATTCTTAGATCATTTACTTAATGATCTAAGATTCTATTCTTTCAGTTTTTGCCCAGGATTGGCGTGAAAGCATGCGGATTCGAGTCCCGCCTCGTGATCGAATTTTTTCTATTCTTTATAAATTTATATTTATAAAACATTTGAATGCCATAGAACCAAAAATATCAAATTCATCTTATAATGTTTTTTACATGTTATGGGAAAACTTTAATATTGTCTGAAATGACATATTAATCATTTATTATGTAATTTCATTCTTACAAATATCTACAATCCGCGTGAAACCGTACAATTACATTAAATTTATGACTAATAAATAATATATTAAATTAAGCGAATAATAGGTATTTTATTGTGCGCAAGAATAAAGCCAAACCACATATTTTAATACATTATGTTTTATAATTATTTAACGATAGCAATCGTGTTATTATTATATTGTTACTTGCATTTTATTATATAGTGAAAGTAATATTTTATACGTATGCTATAAGCAAGTTATCGATCTGAACGAATACATGTAGTGCATCTTTTCAAGATTCACAATATAAAAATCAAATTAAAAAGTACACTAATAACTCAGGCCCCGGAATCACAGACACAATAGAAAATCTATTGTGTCGTGGACCGACCGGGCCGTTCGGGGCTCAATGGGTTAATTCAAAGTCTACAAATAAGATTATTTTATGTAAGATCAGATTTTTTACCAGCAACATTATTCCAGTGTGACATCGGCCATATTTTTATTCGATTTTGTCCTGTTACAACCTATTTACAAATGATTCTGTAAATTAAAATACAAATAGTCACATACAAAATTACATAATATAAGCCGTCCCAAACACAGAGGTATTAAGCAAATCGGATGCGCAGCTAGCAAAAACAATGTTTATACAGTAAAAGCCGACGCCGATCCGATCATCCGATTAGCGCATCCAATAAACAACGAACAGGCTCCGTTATTAATTTTCGATTGATTCAGATACCGTCAACCATTTTGTTTTTCTTTATTTGTTGAACGGTTTTATGTGTTTTACGATGTTTTTGTATGAAGGATTTGGGATTATTTGATAATTTGTACATTGTTTCTTTAATTTCATTGATTAACATTTTAATTTATAGATAGTATTGTCGTGAATATTATTAAGCATGTAACTGCAGTTTGTACGTAAATAAAGTTCTTTCTTTTTTTTTAATATAAGTATTATTTAATTCGAAATTATTAATATTAAAAAAGAAAAATTTACTAAGCATATTCTCTTCATTGAAGCGAAATATATGATACGATTTATTAAACAATTAAAAAAGCTGTTGCAAATCTACAAGCAAATTTATCAAATACCTTATCAATCATCACACATATTATAATGATGACTTATTTAAACGTCACGTTGTTGACTTAAAACTAAGATTGTATACACACGTAAAATTTAATCTTCATTGGTAAAAAGGTTTGCAACACTTGCCTCAGCGAGACGCATCCTGCCGGACCCAAGCGGTAATTTCCTTTCATGCCTTCATCAGGCAGATAGAGGGTTTTCCTTTTTAACTCTGTCCACAGAAGTAACGGTATTTTGTTCTTAGTTTTTGTTATATTGTTGACTTTGGAAACGTATTATTGTTGTATAAGTCTATTAGTTAGTAAATAAAAAATTATAAAAAAAATTGATCGTCTTCAACTAGGCGACATTGAACCGACCGGAAGATTAGTATCTTACAAATAAGAAAAGAGTTATCTAAATCGGTTCACTCAGGCGAAAGGTATCTCCTCCTTTTTTCAATCAATGTCAATTATTTTGAAAGAGTGACGTGCTTGATAAGTCTTGTTCGACTTGTACTAATAATGTAATTCGAGGAATCTGCAAAACTTAATTTCATATAACACTAGCTGTGCCACGCGGTTTCACCCGCATTGCTCCGGCCCTGTTGGTCTTAGGGTGATGATATAATAATAATTAATAATAGCTTTATAACCCTCCTCGATAAATGGGCTATCTCACACCGAAATAATTTTTCAAATCGGATCAGTAGTTCCTGAGATTAGCCCGTTTAAACAAACAAACTCTTCAGCTTTATAATATTAGTATAGATTATTCATAAAACGCGTAGAAGGTTTCCATTAAATGTACGTATTGCATAGTTCAATGCCTGAATTAATAAATATGTTAAGTTTTGTGAATTGACTTCAAGAAAGAGCAGGAGATTCTAAAGTCTGAAGAACTTTCATTTGGGTGAATCGATTTTGATTATTCTTTTTTTATTTGAACGATGCCTTTCGGTAGGTCCAGTTCAAGTTTTGAAAACGGTTTGTTTTGTTCTAATAATTATTATAATATTGCACGTTTGGACAAGGAATACAGACGTTACACAAAATAATAAAATACGCTACAACAATTATATAAAACAAGAAATGAACTTATCATTTCGCTTTGTCAGATCGCAATTCGCAATACGGT
Source organism: Colias eurytheme (assembly GCA_907164685.1). NCBI lineage: Eukaryota > Metazoa > Arthropoda > Insecta > Lepidoptera > Pieridae > Colias > Colias eurytheme. The sequence goes on along the minus strand of CAJQZN010016674.1, from coordinate 11,645 downwards.
AAACAATGCTTGCGAAACTTTCAAATTGTAACTCGACTAAAACTTTCCAAGAATAAATAGGAAATGTCTCCTCTCTAAATAGTGGTCTGGATACACAGTTCTGTGTTGTTTTGCTTTTAACCGATTTAAAAAAAGACTAGTTTTGTACCCGCTTTAACTCAACTTCGCTTCAATTGGTATTGGATAATATTACGTCAGTTATAAGGAGCGCTAATATAGGTACGAAAATTAAATAAAAAGAAACTAAAAGAAAAAAAATAATCATCAGAAGGAAGGTACCCAGTCCTTTAGATGACTTACGTGGGGACACAGATCCAACACGCAGAGGCCTTCTTGAGAACTTTAATGTGTAATTATTATGATACTGAAATTACTGTATCTTTAAAAAATAAAAATAACATTTTAAACTGCTTATTTTAGCATTAATCGATTTTTGCTTTATTACGCTGCTCAACGACTCTAAAGAGCTTATGTATATTATAACAATAAATCGTATTTTTTTCATTCCTATAATATAAGTATATTATTCTCTAATACTAATGAGGTCTATTTTCTTAAAATTAATTGATTCTTGTAATTTCCCCTAAGGAAATATTATTAGATTTTAATTTGGCCCAGATTGGGAAACTGAGATTCTAAGAATTTACTTGTTAGTATTGAAATCTATTTCAAGGTAAAATATTAATGAATAATTAGTAACAAGTATTTACAGACTATTCATTTGTATTTAGTATTTTAAGTTAAAATAGAAAATACATTGAGAAAGTGTACCTATTTTAGTTAAATGAATCTTATTTAAAATATCTTGCTGTTGTAAGTGGTATGAGTTTTAAGTTCATTTGATTTTGTAATACGAAAAAATCAATCCTCCCTTTATTATAAACGCGAAAATTTGTGAAGATTTTGGCGAAAAAAATTCTGGATATAAATTATATTTGACCTATAGTTACTTACGTATTGAAAAAGCAGTGGTGAACACCTTCAAATCGGTAATTCGGGACCAGCCGTGCAGGAAATAAAATTAATTTTTCAAATTATCTGCGGCTGTTGATTACAGCATCACTGCTCGAAACAAAGGAAAACATCGTGAGGAAACCGACATGTCGAAGAATCAAAAGTTCGACGACATGTGACATCCGCCAACCCGCATTTGGCCAGCGTGGTGGATAATGGCCTGTACCCTTATAGGAGGACCGTGTCCCAGCAGTGGGAACATTTGAGCTGATGATGATACGCATGATACAAAGTTTCTTACCAGTTGGCTAGTCTAAAGATTGGTCACTACATTTGGGCAGGATACGTACAAATTCTTGTAATACTAGTCAATATAACATATAGTTACATAATTAGAACACGGCCAAATTCAATCAGCCCCGGGGTCGATCATTAATTCTCACACCACATTTGACTTCGGTTAATCTTTCGGAAGACTGACTTATAGCTAACTCGGCCATTGGACATAAGGCAGAAGAAATCGCGGATTTATTTTATTCAAGAGTAAAATATATTCTGATATTTCTAGAATCACAAATTTCTACAATTGTCACACATAACACGCGCACGGCACGATCTGATCCACCACTTGTATGATATGTTGCAGAAATTTTCTTATCAGTGTGCTGGTCGAATTTCTTTACGATCGATTTTTATAATAATACTCTGCTATAGAACATGTTTGTTTATCTCCTACGAGAATCTCTCATATTAGTTACGATCAAATAATGTTTAGGTAGTAGGTACTACATGGTAAATTTTTACGTACCGTTAGTATCTATGTGTACCTATAGTTTTTTGACTATTACAAAATGGACATTTACGCACAACATAAAACTATTTTTCAGCTCACAATCGCTTCGGCTTATAACTTGAACAGCGGTCATATTAATCAATGAGCGGCGAAAATTTTATTAAATATCTCATCCATATCTTACGCACTACTATCATATAAGTTTATATAATTGTTATATAACATTAATCCTAATATTTAATTAAAATGCCTGTGTGAGCATGTAATTAACTTATGTGATATATAACAAGTGACAACTACCATGAAGCAAAAACATCATTGATAAAGTAGGGTATTAATACATGTATCTAGGTATTTTTTGTCTGTTAATAGACAGACAAAAAATTTATATACTCACTTTTTTTTCTCCAGAACCGATGAAATAGATTTCCGGATAGATTAAGCTAAATTAATTAATGAAATCGTAATAAAGGACAAACATATATATATATATATAAAAAGACAAAAATATAGGAGGAAGAAAAAATTTGATGGAAATCGCAAAAATATGTGCAAACAACCCAAACCGCTTGATAAGGCAAGTCTACAATCAATAATAACCAAATTGCCAAAGTAAAGGTTATAGGATAGGATTAAATAGCATTCTAAAGAAAAATGTAAACTCCGAAGCTCATTATGCCTACACAAAATAAGTAGGTATAAAAGTTTTCATGCAAACAACTTATATATTCCACTCTTGGCTCTGACGTGATGTTTGAAAGGCTTTCTGCCGTGGGGATTTGAAAGCCTTAGGTTTTTAATAAATATCTTAAAATGTGTTTATTTCTTGAATACCTGTTTATTCTTAAGACTACGTAGACTTGTAAAGTCTTGTGAATATGTTGAAACATTTGGACTTGTTATAAAGGTACTTTTGTATGAAAAGTGGTTGTGTTATTTAAATAAAAATGATAATAATTAGAATCAGCTGTCAATCGAAAATAAAATAGTTTAGAATAAGACAATACACATACGTCTGTTTTAATTAACTACTAATGACTAAAACTGATTACGTACTTACGACATTGTTGCATTGCACTATATTGTCACAGTGTTACAATATAGGAAATATATTGTAATACTGTGGTATTGTTTTGCAATAAAATTGTTTATATTTTAAAGTGTGTTTATAAACATTTTATATTTGTTTAAATTGGCCCGTCACAAAGCGTGACTTTCATTTAAGTTTTAATTTAATTTATGATATAATTTTGGTATTGTTTATAAATTATAAATGTTGCTTGTCGTTTCATATTTGATAATTATGTAGCTATTTCAATGTAAATATATCTTATTCCGCAACATAGTTCACTCGATGTTTTAACTCTTAAAAATAAAAATAGATCTTTTAAATCAAAACTATTCATAATACTGCAAAATATTAAATCAGAGACGACAGAAACTATTCGAATTACGGTAATACCAAAGAAACTTCAAGAAAGGTATGAAAATGAATAAAACGCCTGTTACGTCATCTCGACTTGCATAAATCTTGGAAATTCATTGATGCAAATCTCGAGTCGTCTTCATACAATATTTGAAGCGTTTTTCAGAATTTAGGAATCAAAACGAACAAAGAGAATCTTCGACTTGTGCTACGTTTAGCACCGCGAAAATACTGGGATCTATACTAAGTAATAAATCGCGTTAAAAATCAGTTATGGCTGCTGTAGTAGAATAAACAAGTGATAGAGTACTAACTATCCTACTTACTATACTAATGTAGACACAACATTGGTAGAGTAGAGTACTAAAATTTCTACTAAAACTGGTAGAGTACTGAGAACTGGTAGAGTAGTAGATATACATCTTTAATTTCTAAATGTTTAATACTCGTGTAAAGTCAAACGCAAGAAAATACTATTACTAAGATTATGAATACGAAAGTAACTTGTTTGCATATCGAGACGTGAAACCAGTACAGCATCAGATAAAATTGGTAATATTTGGTGATGGACGTTCGAGAGTAAGTACAGTTGGGCGACAAAACACAAAAATAACAAACTTTTTGTAGAAATGTCAAAATATTTGTCTATCAATGGTAAAACTTGCAAAAAGCAATACATACCCGAATTAGCTTTTTGAAAACTGCACAAACACCTACAACATTTTCGAGAAAGACTGGCGCGCGCATTAGCACGCAGACCTAATAAAAAAATTGAAAACAGAAATTATAGTTATTAAAAAATTTAATTTACTACTAATAATGTAATATTATGTTACAAATACATGTAACCAACGTTTTATCGCGCACTTTACCGGCGTAAGGACCTTACAATCTAGTAGCTAAACCATGTAAACGCTCCTCTAACCCTATTAGACTGCCTAGGTAGAAACAGGGAAGGAAGGAAATAAAGTACAACGCCTGGGAAAGATTCATTTGGCGCAAGATTGTGCAGAGCTAATAGACTTAACTAGGTCCAATGAAGCGATGTGATTTTAAATCCATTTATGTAACGACTGAATATTTTATATTTAATTTCTTTTGCATATTTTAATACGCGATAATTAATTCCGTTTGAATAAAATTTGATTGAACATTTATTTATGTTTCGGGATTTGGATCTGCATTTTTGAGGATGATGAAGTTACAAGTTGTGTATCGTTGGTGGAATTATCACACTAAAAATATTTTAGATTCTATGTTCGAGGATTTTGAATAACATTTATTTCTCGTAAAAAGTGTTGAAAAAATGCTCTTGTTTATAATATGAATGAAAAAAATACACGACTTCATTTCTCTATTTTCCCATACAAAAATTTTCATCCCTATTTTATGACGCTTCAAGTTATGTTTACAAAAATAAAAATAATTGGTCATGCCCCTACATCGATCTCTATTCTAAATTCATCAAAAAACGTTTACTCAAAAAATCACAGACACATTCTGATGCATGGAACGGTCCACACAGATAACATTTAAAAGTTTACAGTCAACAAGCAGTCAACATTGGGCCACATTCATTACGAAAAAGTTCACAATCGAGTTAAACTCAATTATACGGATCATTTATATCGAAATTCACCTCAAAACATTCGTTTGACAAATGCTGCCATCTATGGATGACAATACCACATTAAATTCAGCAGTAGCGTTTAACCCAAAACGGCGCGCGGGTCATTTAGGCAGATAACGCGTGGATTTATGCGAAGTGATTTTTAACCCTTATAACCCGATAGCTAACGGGCTGCTTGATAAATGACACGTTTTGTAACCTAAATTTGTACGTTGTGTCAGTTTTTATCATTTTATCATTGATTGTGTAAGCTAGTTCGGGATTTATGTGCTTGCGGTTTAGAGAATTTGAAATGTTTTGTTGTCGAGTTTGCATGGGAATTGTGTGACTAACTATATTATTAACACGTTCGTTTCTTTGGCTTATCCTCATTTATAACGCGTACCTCTAGTTTGGAGTGGTGTGTTGATTAATAAGAACTTAGAGAACGTAAGTTCGATTCCTAGTAGCTATTGCTTTATAACCACTAATTTAAAACCATCTCAAAGAATATATAGAAATAAATATACCTATGAATATATAAAAAATGTTGTAAGGCTAACTGTTAAATGGCATTCTCAAACCCATCTCCAAACATAATGCAAAGCAACCGAATTAATTAAACATCCAACCCCTTTAATAGAAATAGCAATAAACTATTCCCGAACTGTAACTCGAAACGTAAATATGCACGAAAATATCCGAACCCGTACCCTTCGAACTCGAAATCATTCAAGTAATTATAATCAGATTTTGCAAAGTCTTTAAATTCAGCTCAATTTCCGGAACAGTGTTAAGTGTCAAACAAATAAGTTGTGAGGGGTCCAAAGTAACCCGACCGATACAAGTGTCGTTAATCATTGTGATAGTTAGGAACGGGTTGACTGCTTCTGCGGCACAACTTTGTTATGAAGACTATTTATTTAGAAGGCTACTTCAACTATAACTTGGTTTATTTCGCTCGTTAACAATTCGTGGCCTAATTATGAAAATTCGAATATAGTACAAATAAAATTGAAGTAAGTTTTGTAATGTCATAATACTTTCTATTTAATGCATATGAAGGGATATACGATTTTTCAAAACTATTATTAAACTAGCAGTTTGTTTGTTGGATTCGGAATCCACTGGAACAATTTTGACTGGACTTTCACTGGCAAATACATAACCAATGTAATCTTACATGTCTTTTATTTCGGTACTATCAAATTGAATAAGTATATATCATTATGAATATGTATCATTGAGCTCTGAAATGGATTACCATCAATCAAAGTATTTATAAAACTGTTGTTTGTGTTAAATAATTATGAATCACCAAAATATTATTTCTTGGAACGAAAACTATTAATTTGAATAATATCGTAAGACACCCTTAAAAGGTCAAATCTATTTTCAAAATTTAAACTTCAACTTAATTTAACAATAACTGAACATGTATGAGATTATTAATTATTTATTAAGCAATATTAAAGTTATATCCAAATTTTCTGCGAACGAGCTTTATTTTGAAGTTTGATAGCGGAGGTAAACGTTTGTGAATATTATAATATTTACATGAAATATTCGAAACTATTCATAGTGTTAATTACTTAGGCAAATAATAACTCAGCTGGGTCTATAAAAGGGTATGAATATGTAATGTTTAAATTAAAAAACGTACTTTGTCCGACACTTGCTAAGTTTATGACCAAATATAAAGTTTCAAACTCATAAATGAGTCACGGAACGGGTCCCTCTTTACAACCAATCAAATTGCCGTGCGAAGCGTACTGTGCGTGACGCGGGGGTAAAAAGTACCCCGAGGGATAAATAAAACTACTTTATTTTATGTACGCATTTTAGTGTTACCGTCTGTTATGAGCTACATGTGACGGAGTACAGTTTAAACAAATAATTTTCTTGATATATAATATATGTACATAGTAAGTACCTAATACTTTATGGTTCGTCTACTATTTAGAGTGCATTCTCGAATTGCAATGGTATTTAATAGATTTTTATCATTGCTTTTGATGTTATTAAATAAAAACATTGAATGTATCAGATCATCTCACAGCGTTCACTGAATCAAATATGAGATTGGTTATATTGAGCAAGTCATTTTTTTCCAAACGAGTAAATACGGTTTTATTAAAATTATTTTATTGGAACAGAATATAGCACAAAACCCGCCGACTTCTCAGAAGGAGAGACTTAAGTTTTTCGTAATGTTTAAGAGCACATTGTATTTATGTTATTTTGCTACGTTTTGAAGAAACAATGTTTACGGCTATAACCTTTCACATTTTCATGTTTTTCCAACAATTAGCCACTTGTTCCAAATTAGGTTTAGAGAAATTAAATTGTTACTTACATCCTTTGTATTTATTATACCCTTGTTATTGCAAAAAGGTAACCTAATACTAATAAAGGACATTAAACACACTCGAAGGACTTCAAAAAGTACCATTTCAATCAGCCATCAATTAAATTAGTACCTTTGTGCTTTACAAAACAGTAACCAGAAGCATTATACGAATTTAATCTCTAATTCGATAATAATAAGGTCTATTTTTCAATAAGAAGATAGGGGAGGTCGAGGCAAATTGGTATATCCCCGAAATTTCTTAAAAGAGAAACTGTTTGCCTCCCGAGGGAGTCTTAGTCGAGATGCAAGTGTTTGTGGGGTGAGTTTGATCACTATATTGTTGGGTATTAGAAATGAGAAGTGAATGCAATATGAACTTGTTCTATATAAATAAGTAATTGAATGAGAAGCTCAAATGCCACCATACTTATTGATTTTGTAATTTTTGTAAATTCAATTTTAAGAAAAGGAATAATTTACATTATTTTTATAGATATATTTGTCTTGCGACTTTTCTGTTGAAATGTAGTATGTACTTTATAACAATTTAATTTATTACCACCGAATCAGACCACTGCACAGTGTATAGACACTAGCAATTAATAAAAATAACAATTTATAACTCGAACCATAGCTATAATAATCAGAAAATTACATCAATTATCAAACAGAAGTATGCCATAAACTCGAAATTGTTTAGACGATCATTTGACCCCAGTGCCCCCGGGGAAGACGCGATAAATTTCGTGAAATTATTGTGATCTCGAAAATTACATAGAGCTGAACAAAATGATAAATGGCGGTGGTGTGATAGCGTCGGGCTATTAACTTGTTAAACCTCGTATTCCTGGTGTATTTTACGGTTAATTAAGCGGTTTTTATTTTTAAATTAATTGTAAATTGATGCACGGAGCGGTTCGTTTACCAACCTGATTTACGTGAGCGTATTTACCAACTTGAAATTATAATATTATCCTAGTAATGTTTTCCGAAACTTTGTATGTAGTATTTAAGTAAGAATCACAATTGACACTTTAATTCTAATAAATAATTTGCAGCATAGAACATTAGGTAGGTATAGCTAATGGGAAGCAGAAGGAATCAATTACCTAATCTACACTTAATATTATAAAGCTGAAGAGTTTGTTTGTTTGTTTGAACGCGCTAATCTCAGGAACTACCTAATGGTCCGTTTTGAAAAATTATTTCAGTGTCAGATAGCCCATTTATCGAGGAAGGTTATATTATATCATCACGCTTAGACCAACAAGAGCGGAGACACGTGGGTAAAACCGCGAAGCACAGCTAGTTTACTATAAAATGATTACTTCATCCCTCTCCAATTACAAAATAATAACATCAAATTATATATTTCAATCATAATAAAGTTGCACACTCTATTGCTAATTGCTATTACATAATTATTAGATTACTAGATGTGTCTCGCGGTTTCACCCGCATTACTCCGCTCCTGTTAGTCTTAGCGTGATGATATATAGCCTATAGCCTTCCTCGATAAATGGACTATCTAACACCGAAATAATTTTTCAAATCGGACCAGTTGCTGCTGAGACTAGCGCGTTCAAATAAACAAACTCTTCAGTTTTATAATATTACTATAGATTTGATACACCATTCAACTTTCTCACAAAAGTATCGCACATAAATCTTTAAGTCTATCGTTCGACATTACTCAAACATCTCGCTATGCCCTCGGGGTGGCTATTAAGAAATACAAGCGAACACGTCCCGAATAGTTCCCCTCACAGTATGCACAAAACTTCACCATCGTATTCTGCATTCAAATTACCTTAGGGAATATCCTGGGTACAAAGATTTAGAGCGTCTGCCCAAGATGTATTGGAAAATATATGTTTTTTCGGAAATTTATAACTACACAACGGATTTAAGGTGGGATTTCTTGATTTTAAAACTTTAAAACATTGTGTGTTATTAAAATAATTCAAAAACAAGTACGCAAAATAGATTTCTTCTCGTGCATTGGTATATTTAATGCTTGTTTTCAACGTTTATTCACTGATATGTTTTCAAAACTAGCTGAAATAAAATAACTTCTGAGCAGCGAGTTAAAATAAACACGTCTCAGTTAATATTCAATAAATGTGCGCATTGCTTTCACATTTTTTATTAATTGTTATTTATTTAAACTGAAAATAAACGTGTACAATATTTTCATTTTAAAACTTCCCTTTTAAATAAAATGGGTTGAAAAACATTGTAGGGTATCTTTCATTAATTTTAAAAATAGCTAGTTATTGTTCTGTTCACGGAAAAGAATAATATTAATAAAAGCATTCAGTCGTTTGATAAAATTACTTAAAGGCCAAGGTCGAAGCATATTCAGCGACTTTAATTCTTTGTCCAGATACGCCATGTAAACCTTGTATTAAGCAATTTAGTTTTGTTTCAAGACGTGCTCTTAGCGCTTCAATTGTTATGAACAAAGGAATATGATTATTTTATGTACATGCAAGAATTAATTAAGTTCATACACAAAATTCTACGCGCTACGAATATGTTTCGCCTGACAATGGTCTTAGTTTCATGCAGAACGGAGACTTTGCTTCTACAGAATCGACAGGTGTAATTATTTGAAACTAATAAATTAGTTGGAAATCTACGAATTATTCGTATTTGGAAATCTATAATTAAAAATACATTAATTTAGACGTTTAAAAGGTTGCAAATACAAATGTGCAAATAGTAATGACCTTGAACGTAGACTAAACAAAGTCTAGCTTTTTGAAGGCTAATTAGAACATTGTATTCGAGGCGAAATTGTAGTCATTAATTCCGTTGATCCCGGGTCCTTTTAACCATTTCTAGGGTCATTTAACTAAACGTATTAGCAGGGAAGGGTTGTAAACTGATCAAGTGTAAATATGTAATGTTTTTATTTGTGCCGTTCGGGGCTGATGTCCTATGCTATTAATTCGGACTCGACTTTTTTGGGAACTTAAAGCCCATTGAGCGTTATTGCTGTCATTTGTTTACATATTGTAGTGGAGGGTTGATTTTTATGGGCTTGCTTTGTATTATAATTGAGGACGGTGGATTATGTTTGATAAATATAATGAAGTATTTTTAATATAAATGGAAATGGTTGATTTGCTAAGTTTTTAAAAATGTCAGATTAGTTTTGAGGGTAGATTTTTGTAAAAATCATGAGAAGTTTTTTTTAAACAAAACTGTACGGTGGAAAGCAATGCCCAATGCTAAGTACACAATGATATTAATATAATGATCGAGACTATATTCCGTTTGTAGTAAAAATAATATTCACAATAAAACATTGGTCTAAGTTTTAACGTATACGTGAGTAAATAATTTAAAATTATGGCTGTATAAGTGTATATTATGTCCTTGTCCGATCCGCAAGCTGCGTATTTAAGACAATCAAGCTTTCAACTTATTCACCCGACTTATTTTATTCTAGCTTTTTACTTTCTAGTCTACAAAATAAACTTATCTAAAAAACGTTACAAAAACGTCTTTTCACCTTACTCATTACAGATACCTACCCTTATAAAACGAGTTTCTAAAGCGCTAGGGCGGATTTTACGACTGTGTACATTTAATTTTTTACCGAAATGCAAGCAATTACTTAAAAACGCAACTCGGGCAAGTTGAACGCAAATATAAAGAGTTGGGTACTTCAGTCCCCTGGCGCTGGTGAGGGTTGAAATAAATTATGGCGAGTGACGAGGATTTTGATCCAGATATTATATGGATACTTAATTTAAAGGTTTAAAGTTTTTAGAAAATGAAAAAGTGAGTTGTTGATTATTTTAGGTGCAGACGTTTTGAATATATCGAGTTTTAAATCAGTTGACAAGGAACTATACTAAAATACTTGCAAAAAATAAAATTATGTAAAAAACAATATCTACTCATTTTAAATTCTAATCAATACATTTTCACCTCAATGTCTATCAGCAGAGGTTCATAACTACTGAAATTAGAAAAAGTGTACCCCAGGACCGTAGGATCTATTTAAGGGCTCAATTTAATATGTTCGTCTCATCCATATCACTGAATTATTCCATCATACTGATATCCAATTTCCATCCAGAGTTAATATTATATTTTCGTTGACATGTCTAACGTCCGTAAATGACTAAATCTGGTTCTTATTTTGATAAAAACAACCAAACTAGACAATTATTTACCTCCCGACATTTGTGCCCATGTGTGTGTAGCTTTTGATGATAAACTTTTGTATTTAAAAATAACCACACAAAGTGTTTATTCTCAATCAAATAATAAAATTATAGAAATAAAATTTTCAGAGAATTTTATACTAACCACATGATATCGATCCATCAAATAAAACATAATCACAAAAAGGCGTTATGATAATTTCGTTTTATCGCGGTTTTTCGTGAATTTTTATTCAACCCTCGCGTGCGTCATGGGACTGACGTACCCTTGTTTTATATTCGCAAACTGAAGCCAGCAGGGTTAAGAATGTTTAAAATTCGGCACAGAAAGT
>CAJQZN010016673.1:0-15316 GCA_907164685.1 Colias eurytheme | reverse complement strand
CATAACCTATCAGCTCGAAATACAAATCTAACGGAAAAAAGACGCAATTACTATAAAATCTTCAACTTACCTTTAGTTCATACTGTAGCAGCAAAACGTTGTAAAGCCTATATGGGTCCTTTTCTCTATAACAAAGTTAATAAAATTTTGAATATCCACAACTTGACGTTTTTTAATGAGACTAATGTATTGAAAAGATAATCTATTTATAAAGCCCACATTTCACGCATACTTATCCATTTAAACTCACGCACAATCTTATACCTAAACTCAAACTCAAACTCAAACATTTATTCATTCAATTAGACTTCTTAAAGAAGCACTTTTGAAACGTCATTACATATTTTAAAATTTACCACCGATTCGGAAAGCAGTATCTACGGAGAAGAACCGGCAAGAAACTCCATAGTTGCTCTTTTAAATCATGTCAGTTTTACAATTTTACAAAATACATATGTAACATCATAATATATTATAATAACATGCCAAAGAACTGTCCTGTGGTTTTTTCGCGACAACCCTCCATGGGTTTTTATCGTCCATATATTCCTGAATACTGTAGTACGCTCTCTGAACTAGTACATTTTTTATATAAGTTTTAAATTTAGAACTACTAAACTCTTTAATATTATGAGGAATTCTATTGTAAAAGCGTATACCTTGACCCATAAATGAATTTTTAACTTTAGCTAATCGGAAAAATGGCATTTCAATTCTATTTCTGTTCCTAGTGCCATAACAGTGTCTATCTCCTACTCTTGTGTGTAAGTCGGCGTTTTTGTGTACATGCAAAATATTATTAAATATATACTGTGATGGTACAGTAAGGATACCAGTATTCTTAAAGAGATCTCTTAGTGAGTCCCGAGCACGTAAATTATATATAGAGCGAATGGCTCTTTTCTGTAAGATAAATATAGTTTCTATATCTGCTGCCCTGCCCCATAGTAGAATTCCATAGGACATAATACTATGAAAGTAGCTGAAATAAACCAATCTAGCTGTATCTTCATCGGTGAGATGCCTTACCTTTTGGACTGCATATGCTGCTGAACTGAGCTTACCTGCAACGGTGTTGACATGGGCTCCCCACTGTAGTTTCTCGTCCAATGTTAACCCAAGAAATACAGTCGATTCTGTAGGGTGTAATACCTCCCCGTTCAAGGTAATATTTCTGCTTAACTTTTTAACGTTTGGTAGTAAAAATTCAACACAAGTTGTTTTTTTGGCATTTAATAATAAATTATTAGCAGTAAACCAGTCGGATATGTGTAAAAGAGCACTGTTCACTTCGTCAACATTTGGGTCATGCCTATCCACATTAAAAATTAATGAGGTATCATCTGCAAACAGAACTATTTCACACCTATCCTGTAAATAATAAGGTAGGTCATTGATATATACCAAGAACAAGAAGGGTCCTAAAATAGATCCCTGTGGAACACCAATGTTAATTGACGCACCGCCAGAACGTTCTCCATTAACAACTACAGTTTGTATCCTATCATGCAGGTATGAGGCTATGAGGTTCTGAGCTTGTCCTTTAATCCCATAGTGACTAAGTTTACGCAATAAAGTACAATGTTCAACGCAGTCAAATGCCTTGGAGAGGTCACAAAATATCCCCAAAGCATTTTTTGAGTTTTCCCATGCCTTATATATATGTGTTAGTAGTGCAACTCCAGCATCTGTGGTTGAGCGCCCCTTTGTGAAACCAAACTGTTTGGTGTGCAGCAAATTATTAGATGCAAAGTGACTAGTCAATTGGTTTAATATTAACTTTTCGAATACCTTACTTAATGTTGGTAAAATCGAGATAGGTCTATAGTTGTTACAGTCTTCTTGATCGCCTTTCTTAAATAGAGGTATAACTTTACTAAGCTTTAATAAATTAGGAAATGTACCATAGTCACAACACTTATTAAATATAAAAGCTAAATTGTTCGCAATATTTTCTATTATATTATTAACTAAATTTACGGACATTCCCCAAAGATCACAAGTATTTTTTAAATTTAGTGTCTTAAAGGCTGTAACAATATCATTAGCAGTTACGTGTCGCAATTCAAATAATGTGCTGCAACCCGCAACATGGTCCCTCAAAAAGGTCTCTGCAAGTGCTGAAGACGAATTTAAATTATTAGTAATGCTAGCAGGGACACTACTAAAGAAATCTTCAAATGCAAGCGCAACATCAACATTTTTGTCAATAACCATGCCATTATTAACAAGTTTTATGGTATTACTTGATTTGCTTTTACCCATTTCACCATTAATAATAGACCAAACTGTTTTAACTTTATTATCCGAGTCGCGTATTTTATCTCTGATATACAAACGCTTCGCAGTAAAACAAACAATTTTAAAAGTTTTTGAGTAATTTCTAACATAACTAAGAAAAGATGGGTCTTTATTATATTGCTTCATACCATATAACTCATAAAGAACGATCCTACACCTATGTATGCTAGGTGTCGCCCATTTACTAAATGGTAAATCCTTGGTAATATTTAAAGATTTAACTTTAAATATTTTTTCAAATTCATTATGCACTAAATTAAAAAGATTTTTAAACATTTCACAAGGATTATTATGACAGGATTGATCATTCAGTATGGGCAGGTTTTTATTAATATTATCTCTAAATTTATTAATGCCTTTTTTAGTTATAGGCCTAACATTAATTCTTTTAAATTCAGGTAAACAATCCCATTCAAAAACTACTTTCTGGCCACAGTGATCCGAAGTGAGTGTATTGAGAATATTTTTCTCTAAACAGTTGCAGTCGCAGTATATATTATCAATACAGGTTGCAGAAGTAGGTGTGATTCGTGTGGGTTCATTAAAAAGTTTATACAGATTAAATGACTGAAACAAATTAACAATTCGTGTTGCAGTTTGTGTTTGTAAAAGTATATCAATATTAAAATCACCACATACTATAACTTTTTTTTTACTCCTACTTAAACGCTTTAATATTTCTTCCATGACTGTCTCAAACATATTATAGTCACTGGAAGGGGGTCTATAAACGCAAACAATAACATAACGCTCCAGCTCCACACAGGACAGTTCAATGGTCCGTTCAACAGAAAGACTAACAATGTCAGTTCGTTCTTTACATTTTACACTATCATGTACAAAAATAACAGAACCTCCGTGAATAGCCTGTGTCCTAAAGTATATACTTTTTAATTTGTAATTTTCAATATTTACTAACGACTGACATTGTTTAAGCCAATGTTCTGTTACACAAAATATTTTAATATTGTTATCATTCAGAAACAATTCTATTTCTAACAATTTGCTAGCCAAGCCTTGAATATTTTGATGCACAATGGAAAAAGACTGCTTAGCTGTTGTCTTATAAACTCAACCACACACATAAACACACACACACACACACACACACTAACACACACACACACACAAACTTTAACACACGTTATAATGCTGGCACTATGTCTTCAAGAGAGGAAAGCGTCGATCGACTATAGCACAGCCCCCCTAGTGGCTTTCTGTTAGCGTAGCGTTCAATAGAATAGACTACGAATGTATGAGATTGACGTAACCTGTAGATACGTTTATCTACAGCCTACCTAGTAACTGCAATATTTAACACCCTCCTTTTCAAGCGTAAGGAGCCAAGGAATGACATGAAATTATGTACTGTGCGTTGCTATTTAATAGTTTACGTAGGTATTTTATATTATAAAAAGTGTGAAGTCCCATGTCCCCAAGTGGGGTAAGGGGCAGATGCATTATACATCTATTTCACTGATCGATTTTCTTTAGGGACAAGTAGGTGATCAGCCTTCTGTGTCCTGCCAGACCGAGACATTTTTTTCTCCACCGGGAATCGAACCCAGGACCCCTCGGCTCACGCGTCAACCACTGTACCAAGGAGGCTGATTTTATATTATGCTAACTGAATATTCATTCAACCGTCCATTTTTCCATATTTCACTTATGTATTTTTAACCGACTTAAACCGACCGCGTGGCTCAGCTCCTGTTGGTCTTAGCGTGATGATATAATATATAGCCTAGTCTTCCTCGATGAATGGGCTATCTAACACCGAAAGAATTTTTCAAATCGGACCAGTAGTTCCTGAGATTAGCGCGATTTCAAACAAACAAACTCTTCAGCTTTATAATATTAGAATAGATATTATTTAGTTAGGTACTAACCTGACTAGTGTTAATCCAGTGCAAGAGGTATAGCAGACAGCAGTGAGCTTGCTAAGGTATTATAATTATGTACTTACATTTCATATGGATTATTTTCCAAGTTCATTTCATACACTGCATTGCTCTGGGGTCGGATCACATCCAGTTCGTCCATCACGAAAGCCAAATTATCCATCGCGTTTATTTATTTATTATTTTGCTATCAAAATGAAACTATAATCACAGACTAATAATAATATACTACGTCTATAATGTTCCGTTAAGCGGAGTAGATATAAT
Organism: Colias eurytheme; assembly: GCA_907164685.1. Taxonomy (NCBI): domain Eukaryota; kingdom Metazoa; phylum Arthropoda; class Insecta; order Lepidoptera; family Pieridae; genus Colias; species Colias eurytheme. The sequence continues at coordinate 10,847 of CAJQZN010016673.1, read as the reverse complement.
ACTACACTTTGGTTACAACTGAATCTAATTTTATTGATGCGTTGAAGTTGATTGTAGGTGCGGCACAATGTTAATGAACTACTGGATGTGGATAATCTGAGTATGTGATGATTCAATAGTATTATTTTACATAAACAATTTATAAATTTAATAGCACGTTCCATACTCGTGCTATATTTGCAAACAAACATAATATTATGGCATACATAATTAAAAACAATTATTGTAAATACAATATGTTTCGTGAGTTGCGGTAGCCTACCTACAGCAGCAGAAGACTCTAAATATTTCAGTCTTTCAGACCGTATTTAGAACTAGATTTCCGCCCGCGGCTTCGCCCGCGTTTTCAAAGGAAAACCCGCATAGTTCCCGTTGCCGGGGGATTTCCGGGATAAAACCTATCCTATATGTTATTCTGATGTATAAGCTATATTGTGGTAAAGTTTCATTCAAATCCATTCAGTAGTTTTTACGTGAAAGAGTAACAAACATCCATTCAAACTTTCGCCTTTATAATATAATATTAGAATATTAGATATTAGATTTAATCCAAATAAACCTTTCCCTGAAGAATTGAATCGATGATGCATTCGTCGTTTCAATTTTGCAGCTTATAGACCGTAGGTATAAAATTTTGAAATTTTTGCGTCTATTATAAACCATGAAAAAAATGAATATTGATTGTGTATAAATAACCTACATAATGCGTGGTACGTTTAATACCTGTAAAGAGACCACGTAACCATGGTAAATAAAGCGTGAAAATTTTCCTGCCATGATATAGTGGGCAGTAGCAAACATCGAAAATCAATTAAAATTGCTTTGGTCGCGGTTATAACTTTTATATAGAGAATTTATCTTTAAAATTCATACAAAATATGTACAAAATGAAAGTTTGTAACAGGATATGTATACTGTATAGGTATCTACCATTTACGATATTGTCTGTACTTATTATTCAGAAACACTCTTAATGCCATCGCTGTAAGAGCTTTAACTTAAACACGATGTAACAAGAAGCAGCATTTAAACAATATTTTAACGTAACATATTCAGTAAATAAGAGGCAGAGAGAAAAGTTTATGAAACAAATTTATGAAATGGATCAAATGGCTCGGCAGCCTGGATAAAGCACCATTTAGTTCTCTTCGCAAGTCATAGGATTAAGATAACCTTCGAGCTTTAATTTTATATTTGAACACTTAATTCAACAATCATTAGTTACTTTAATCTTGAAGAAATTATTAAATTATCTTAGTCAATTATATAATTAATAAATAAAAAATAATAAAATAAAACTTTATAATCTGAGTTTACAACTTATACGGCCACTTTCAAAGCGGAATCTTACATTATTCGTTATAATACCCGTTTATTGATCGGACAATAATTTATAATATTACTAGAGGTCCGCCCCGGCTTCACCCGTGGTACATATTTCGCAATAAAAGATAGCCTATGTCCTTTCTCGGGTATCAAAATATCTCCATACCAAATTTCATGCAAATTGGTTCAGTAGTTTAGGCGTGAGTAACAGACAGACAGACAGAGTTACTTTCGCATTTATAATATTAGTATGGATGAGCCTTTATAAATATAATAATGTTTTAATATACAGTGTGTTATACACAACGTAGACCGTATAAATTTTTGCGTTATCGGTTTTATACATGTACTTAGAGCATGTTTTACGTAGGTAGTTTACACACATTAGTACCTAGTACCTAGTAGTACACATTCAACAAAGATTAGATACCTAGTAAATATACATAATACAAAACAAAGGGAATAGGTATTATAAGTTTGTGAGCAAATAATAATTGAAACGGTCAAAAATAAAATTACCAAAGACGTTATATTAATGAAGACTCAAGATCATATAATAGTAATCAATTGTGGATGCGACGATGAGCATCGGAAATAATTAGTTAGAACAAACACGCCGGAGTTTATGAATCGTGCCTGCTACCATGCCGCGTTGGGTCTCACGGACAAACTTCAATCACTTTGCCCCCGCATCTACAAAACCTTTACCGTAAGAAGTGTAACGAAGGAAGCGCCCCACGAATCGCACCTTTACTGCCTACATGAGATCTACTGAAATTTGCCAATCAGATCGTTTTTTTATTACACCCACGGTCGGCAATATATTTAATATATCTTTATATTAAATTTGAAAGTATGTAGACATGTATGATCAATGATGTATAGATATACTTTAAGGCAAATGGTGAAATGAGACATCTCATGAATCGTGATTCGTGAGGCCACATGAATTTGTCCGAGTTTGTTTAGAGGAATATATTTAAGTATATATGTATTTCTAGGTAAAGTGCTGAACTAGTTAGTATACATAGTTAGTTGATATTTGTAATACCTAATTATTACAATTAAATATCTAGTAAAGACTAGATTGTTTTTAAATTGCGCGTTACAAATAAATATAATCTAATATTCTAATATATATTATAAAGGCGAAAGTTTGTAAGGATGTATGGATGTATGGATGTTTGTTACTCTTTCACGTAAAAACTACTGAACCGATTACAATGAAATTTAGCACACTTATAGAGGGTTAACACATAGGATTTTTTTTAATAGTTTTTATCCCGGAAATCCCACGGGAACGGGAACTATGCGGGTTTTCCTTTGCAAACGCGGGCGAAGCCGCGGGCGGAAATCTAGTATTTAATAAGTTGTCGCATGCAGTTTGAAATAAGCTTGAAACTCAATGTTACGCGTACCTCCCTTGTATTTAGCCTGCGGCCTACAGTTCTTATTTCTTCTTTACAAAATGTTTTTCGAAGAATATACCTACACTGATAGATCGACACCGCCTTTAAAATACAAGGTTTATACAGACTCTTGAAAAGTTTAAAGACAAAAATCATTAAATCAATTTTATTATCCAAAAAAATGTCAATGGAAGACATGAGTCATGACAAATTTTTCAAGAGCACGTAGCACGTAGGAAGTGTACGTAGGCACCTATAAGCTATAAAGTTATAAACCCTCTATTGAAAGATTACGTAGGTATTTTATTTGGCAATACATATTCTGAAAATATATTTTAATTACTTCCCTTTGATAGATTATACTAAACGCACGCCACAAAACGATTTTTTATTGTAACGATTTGGAAATTACCAAACATTGGCACACAATAGGTAGTATGTACTTAAATATAAATATGTTTTCTATGCGGTTAATACGGCGACAAAACTTAAAAAGAGCAAGACATCCCCTCTGTGGCGCGCTAAAACATAAAGTTGAGACATAATGTTAGGACCTCGCCAGCCGTTCTGTGGGACTAAGTGTGCGTCCACACTGAATGCGCGGTGGCGGCGGCCTAGGCGGGCGCGACGAGCGGGCGCTCGCGGTGGCCACACCGACGCGCGAGCTCAAGTAGCGGTTCGACGTTTTTCGGGTGTTGCAAACTTTGGACGATTTGCTATTTTTACTGGACAGTCCGATTTTGAGATGAGATCATTATAGAAGTTGTACACGAAATAAATAAAACAGAGGAATAACGGGTGAATCTTATATGAAGAATTGAGATTATACCCTACAAAATTACTGTGGTGTATATAAGTGTTTTAGATTGAATCGCACTTATAAATAAAGAAGTTTCACTTCAACAATTAAGTATTTACCGCTATTTTACGAAAAACAATAAAGGATATAATATAAGAAGTCGAGCGACAAGACCGAACGGGTTTGATACCCCCGCCGTCCGCGCATTGGGTCGCTTGCTGACTAGGCCCGTAGTGTGGCCAGAACGCGCGGATAGGAGAGTTTGAAAACTACGCGCGCTGGCTCGCTCATTACCGTCGCACTAGGCTTCCGCCATAGTCTTTCAATGTGGACGCAAAGGCGCGTTTCATACGTTTGATATTTCGCGCCCGCCGTCGCATCCGCGCTAGGCTCGCAGTGTGGACCTGCACACAGGCTGCGAGGACGCCGCGAACACTACTCTATTATTCAAATATTAGTCTTCGGGTAGTCGGGTACAAGAGGATTTTAAGTATATTCTTAGGACTCTGTCCGCAGAAGGCAGGCGGGAAAAACAAGTAAATCAAGAGACATTGAAACCGCATTCTTTTTGTACATGAGTATTTTCCACTTCCCAAGTCACCAAAGAAAATTATGCTGTGTATATAATTATATACCCTGTGTATATAATTACCTAATTAGGTACCTGCATATTTTGCATATTTTATTGTGTATTATTTTGTAATTGTTATATTACGAATATGTTATCTATCTAAACGATTCGTAGGGGATATCTGGAACATGTTCCATTAAAGAATACATGAAGAATTTATTTATTTATATTGACCACAATATGGCCATAGCCTTACGCTGTCGCCACGATAAGGAGGAGAATTGGAATCCCTCAAAAAATCTAAATTTTTCTATTCTTCAAAAATTTCATAAAGAATATACCACTTCCAGCAATCTTTGTCGGATACTAAAAAAACTTAGTCGTCATTAAAATCGATACACGAGTTTGAAATTAATTATTAGTGCATTAGGCAGAAAGGTTAAAATGATATAGGTACTTACTGGATAAACTCATTTTATGTGACCTTACGAGTTCTTGAATAGGTACGTAGTATGGTTCGTAGATATAAAAGAGAAATGGTCAAAAAAGAAGACGTTGGTTTCCGAAATTGACCTTAATTAATATATTGTTTCCTATCAATAATTACAAAGATACCAATTTAATTTCATAAGTTACGATGAGTAAAGTGAAATTTAACTATTTGTAAATTGTAACCCCTTATATAGCATATAAATTGGGGCCACTTAATTTGGATATCTATACGTGTATTAACATAGATACTTTTTAAGCAAATCATGTAGGTAGTGGGTACCCATAACGTGGCGAATAGAAAGTGCATATCTATCCAACATTCGAATTCTAATCGCTTTCTACGAGCTCTAGGATACATAATAACAAACTCAACCGTGTCCACTAACCTACATTTTTTGGATATAAAAACGAAACATCAATTATCCATACTAATAGTATAAATGCGAAAGTAACTCTGTCTGTCTGTCTGTTACTCAATCACGCCTAAACTACTGAACCAATTTGCATGTAATTTGGTATGGAGATATTTTGATACCCGAGAAAGGACATAGGCTACCTTTTATTGCGAAATATGTACCACGGGCGAAGCCGGGGCGGACCTCTAGTAAACAATAAAGAGAAAAATAGTATATTAGGAAATACTAAATAGTTCCTCCCTACATTTCATTTTTGAAAAATAGGTACTTACACTCTTTTATATTTATGCATGAAATTTGCACATGAAGGCACATTTAAAATTTTCAGGAAAGTTATCTAACTAGAGGTACATATAGGTAAAAACCCTTCTTGAGTTTATTGGAGACTAATTTTTGAACTATTCACATGTGTTTATTCCAAAATTCCTCAAAGGATTTGTAAAACAGATTTGTTAAGTAGATTGTGTTGTAGTAAAAGTTTCATACAGACGTTGTAAGGTACCTAAGGCAGAAAATTTTCTCTAGACAAGTAGAGAAATATAATTTGAGTTTATAAATAGTACCTACAAATACCCATAACATTTAGGTAGCTAATGTAATTATTAATTAATAACTATATCAATTATTATTCATTATTTAATAATAATATTTTAAATGAAATAAATATTGGTAATAAATATGTAGTTGAAAAATTTTTGAAGAAAAAATTCGATCAATTCGATCACGATCAGTCGATCAGGCGGGATTCTAAAGCGAAAACCGAAATTTTGTGGGTCATTTGTAACAGGATGGCGGTTCTACAGGGGTCTTAGTACGCAATGACAAAAAGAAAAATGATGGTCAGAACGCGTTCTGACCATTATTTTTCGGATACCTGAAGATACTGATATTACAGTATCTTAAGATAAAATATTATAGTATCTTCACCGTGTGTGACGCGCTTAAGGATGGTTTTCCTCCAATAATGTGCGAGGATGTGTTGCGAAGAATATGTTTTTGAAGAACCAATAGTAACGCTTCATACCTCACCTCGCTCAGCCCAGCCTTGGTGGAAACGGCACAGCGGTGCTAGGTGTACAGACTGTGTGCGAGGAATGCGTGCGAGATATATTTATTAGTTATATAATTTTGAGAAATAGAAGACATTTCAATGCATTCCTGCACATTTTCCTCGCAAAACTTTGGTGGAAACCCCCACACATTTTCACAGCACAGCTAGACATCCTCGCACGACATATTTTCCTCGCATATTGGTGGAAAGCATCCTAATTCCTAACCGGCGTCTTTTTGCCAAACCGGGGCAACGCCTAGCGTCTCAGCTTTGTTATTTAGATTTCAATGGTCTCGGCCAACCGTGTTCCCACCTGAGCAATGGAATTTCATTATAATCTAGGCTTTTAAGTACCTAATTGTTCAATTCGAAAAAAAATGTCTTTTATTTAAACATAAAATTACAAATCATTACATTCTAATATGCGCAACTGGAACAATCCGAGAATTGATTAAAATAAACAATAGGTACTTACTACATAATATACTGTAAGTTCATAAAATTTAGTTTATGTAGTTACTTCAATACGCTGCCAACTTAATAAAAATCGTTATCTACCTTAGTTGAATAGAAACGAAGTTCTAACTTCTAAGGAGATTTTCTCATATCACGATGCATTCCAATCAAAACGTAGTCCAATAGAAGTGTACTTTTGTAAAGATTCTATCCCAAAGGCTTTGAAGACTCAACGAACATACTTCAATAATAAAGTTCTAGTAAACCTAGCCACTATCAATAGTGATGTATACCATAAATTAAATATATTTACTTATACAGGTATAAACGTGTTAAAAAATAAGATGTAACTACATCTATTTAAATCCCGTATTTTTTCCACAAAAATAATTGTTTTTCATTATTCTGTATTTTAATCTCGCATTTCCAAATAACGTGTCACACATTGGTTACATAACTGTGAATTAGAATTTAAAGTTTTGGAAACAAAAATCAAAATATGTATCGGGCCTAGCTTTGTTTGTTTTGTTACCCATTTATCGAGGAAGGCTATATTATAGGCTTATAATATATTATATCATTACGCTAAGACCAGCAGGAGCCACGCGGGTGAAATCACGAAGCGAAGCTATAAGTGATAATATATAGGTATAATCAACTCATCACCCTTTTATTACTTGCTTTGTCCAAAAACCTAATAAATTATAACTATACTGAAACCGTCCTCTTTAAACATTCTATCTGTTAAAAAAAAACGCACCCAAATCCCTTGATTTAAGTATACATAGGGACAGAGAAAACGACTTTGTTTTACACTATGTAGTGATTTAAAAATATGTAATTGTAAAACTGGATGGAGCTTTGAAGATTTCACGAATAAATGTATTAAATGTTTAAAAATAATTAAGTAATTAGATATTAAATTGATGATGCCTTATAAATGTTGCGTCTATTTAGAATAAAATAAATTGCGTTTCCAGAAACAGTCTTGAATACGAAGTAAATTGAAAGGAATACTTATTAATTATTATGAATGTAAAGATTGATATCAAACTAGTCTGATTTTGATTCGCATTTCTACGTTTAATCATAAAAATTGTAGCTATTACAATAATTGATTGAATAGTAGGTACTTACCTAGTAGGTATATTTAGTGCGGATATTCATAGATATTATTTTTTTTTAATATTTGTCATCATCATCAATTTATCATCAACAATCATCACTAGTTTTTACAACCTATGCTAACTAAGTATGTATTTATGATTTATTTGTTCGCATTATACTAGGTTGCAGGCTGCAGCATGTAAGATTCCGTGTTCGTAGGTTCCTACCTAGTTCCCTTATTTAGCCCATTTATTATTTGAAGTAGTAGATAATAATGTTGTATATAAATTACTTGCATTTTAAATTGTCTCGCTATCTATATACATATATAAAACTCAAAGGTGTCTGTTTAGTGTTATCTATCAATGCACAGCACAAACCACTGGACGTATCGGGTTGAAATTTGGCATGCAGATTGCAGGTAGATGTTAGGACGTAGGCATCCGCTAAGAAAGGATTTCCCGAAATTCTTACGGGAACGGGGAAAACGGGGATGCACGTACAAAGGCGTGGGCGGAAGCTAGTATTATATAACTTTATTATTTACTATCAAATTTAAAAGATACAGTACTCTTCAATAGAGGAGCTATACGAAATAGGCAGGCAAAATCAAATATAGAAATATTAGTTTATGTGTTACTATGAGGACTGAAGTATAACCTTTATTACTGTGAATTTTCATCCAAATCCGTCGAACTTTTTAATCCAATTCGTCTCAAACATACCTACTTACATACAAATCACTATAATTAATTAGTCATTAAAAATACATGAACATAATATTATGTACCTACATCTACCTACATAGACAATCTATCACATACCTACATACAATTTTATTGTACTTACTTATCAACGGCCTTATTTTTTAGGCTATTTTTACACGTAACCGATCAACAATGCGTTGGAAACTAGGAAATTTAAAAGCTATTTAATTACTGCAGTATTTTTATCGCCATCTGGAAAATTCCATTATGTACTCTTGAAATAGCTTTAATCGCTCATTTTTATTATAATATGTTATTTTTATCACCTTCGCTAAGAGCAGGAAAAAGTGACAGGTATAAATTGCAAGATTAAATGAAATTTTAATTTCAGGTTTTTAATTACTACACATCAAATAAGTACATTTTGTAGGTACCTAGTTAATTAAAACTAAGTTAGCTTTTGTTTATTTGAAAGATATAAGCAGTTACCGCCTACGAGTACCTACATAAAATATTTTTAACAACCATTTTTCAAACATGCCTGTAAATTATCAAATACATATTTGATAATTTACAGGCACATATTATACACCCGATCATATTTCAAATATCTTTGGAAATTTGTCATATCATAATCATACATATAAGTAGATATTTAGGAAGGTACACCGTAAATCTATATATATATATATATAAAACTCAAAGGTGACTGATATAGTGATCTATCAACGCACAGCCCAAACCACTGGATGTATCGGGCTGAAATTTGGCATGCAGGTAGATGTTAGGACGTAGGCATCCGCTAAGAAAGGATTTCCCGAAATTCTTGCGGGAACGGGGAAAAACGGGGATGCACGTACAAAGTCGTGGGCGGAAGCTAGTCACAAGTAAAATACTACCTAGATCGCTAGGATATCAAATTTTTTGAAATTTTTGGAAAGGATATACCTACGTACGGTGTACCTACTTAACTTATAACTAGGTAATGAACTAATGAGTTATCTAAATTTATAAAATTTTTAAATTCCTTTTGTTAGTTTAACCTGCCTACATAATAATATAGGTCCTACATATCAATTTTATTAAAATACAAACAAAACCTACCTTATTTTAGAAGTATTCCATACATCGGAATAATATGAACGGCGGATGAAAATAAAATATTATTCGTGCGTCATGTGTGGAGTATTTTAGAGAGTTCTTCAAATACAATTATGAATTATTGTATTATACCTACTGCGTATTATTTCTATAGATAAAATTGGAGCCCTTTGCTGATTGCTCTGATGAGAGAAAATCAAGAAAAAAGAATACAAAAGCTAAACGGATCGACGAAAGCTTTTTTCGAAATGCTATCTATTTCAAGATTAAGGATAGTGAATTTATTTCAAAGTGTATGGGTAAAATTGAAAATAAAGCGTACGGTGTATGTATGTTTTTAATGTTACCAGTTCTTATTCAAAATTTTAATTACCAGAACAAAATAAGTTTTAAAATAAAATAAGTCATCGTCACTGATCATCCAAAGTGGCACACGTCAACGTCATCTTTCGCGTGCGTGGCAAGCGTGCACGCTAGCCGCGTCATCCTCACATTATAAATTGATAAAACTATGCTTATCTCGCTCTAATGCTAACTGTTCACTTAAAACAAAGTGAGACGCAGCATTGTTGATTGAGCGATAACTGTACAGCGGCGATCTGGCAAAGTTTATCCAACTTCCAAGTTGGCGGAAACCGAAACCAGCCAGTTCATTTGGAGCGAACGCACAAAGAGGACGTGTTTTGGGTTCACCTTAAAACTTTTCGTAACTTTATCATGGCGTTGCGCTGCGTGCTTGCAGTACTGGCATTAGTGGGGGCCACGTTGGCGGGCTCCGATGTGACCGAATTAAAGGTCGAAGTAGTCAGCACTCCCGAGGGATGCACTGTCAAATCCAAGAATGGCGATATGCTTACGATGCACTATACCGGTACACTTGATGACGGCCACAAGTTTGATTCTAGGTAAGTGGACAAAACAATATCTACATAATATTACTTATATAAAAAAATATTATTCATGTTTATTACATAAAACCATTTAAAATTCAATTGTTATCAAACCGGATGTTCGAGCTTTTCGTCGGTATGCGGGTTTTAGTTTATGTATAAAACTTTGGCCACGTTTTTACATTATAGATGCAACTTCGAAATACACTGTTGGCTTCTGCACGTAGGCATACATAAATAATATTGTGTGACCGACCTATATAACTTTACTGAGTCCGTAAACCCATTTTTGTAACGACGAAAACAAATGCGTCAATCCATTTACCACACACATTCTTATTTTATAATCATTATGGACTAGGTATGGTATGATAATTAATATCTATTAGGCAAATTTTAATTATTATTTATTACATATAAATTTTACCACAAAATTAAATTTTTAAAGGTTATTGTGTAAATATGATTAACACTAGTTAACCTTTTAACCGCCTACGTCGGATTAATCCGACAAATATTTTC